>JAJIYU010007049.1:0-19721 GCA_030144865.1 Tinospora cordifolia | reverse complement strand
ATCATTAAATAATTATTCATGGCACAATTCATGTATAACATGCATCAATATTCTTAATTTCTAAACATGCATAACATGTATATTCATGGCACATCAAATAAATAAAGCATGTATATTAAAACATATACTCAATCAATCATCTTCAAAACATTATCACATATGCAAGACTTATTCAAATTAAAATAAAGAAGTAGAAGTTAGAAGTCACTTCCACCTTAAAAATGTCTCTTCTGTACATCTCTAAAATCCGGCAGAGTTCTGTTACTTCAAGGCTTCCAAACACTCAAGACTCTTAAGAACACTCAAGAACAGTTCAAGATTACTCAAGAACTAAGGGGATTGCCAAGGAGAAGTCTTAGAGAACAAGATAACAATTCAACTCTTATTTCTTGGGATGAGATGAATTGTGAGCATGGGGGGTGTTTATATAGAGTTCAAAAGGGTAGAGAATAAGAAGTTTGCGGTGTCATCTCGTGGAAAACTTGCCAATTCTTCAAAATTTCGTGCCCCCCAAGTATAGGAGATTAGCAAGTAATTTTTTAAAAATTTTTGGGAATTTAGAAACTAATTTTTTGAATTTTTAAAGTATTTAATCAGATTTTTCATATTTTTCGGTTATTATTTTCAGAGCATTTGATCTGGACCGTCAGATCTTCCTCGGATCACACACGTGTATCTCGGATCGGGCGGGTTGCATCTGGGCGGACGAATTTTCCTCGAACACGATGTCAGTTTCGCGATTGATCAAGATGCGTATATCTGGGCCGCCCGATGTGCATCGATCACGATGTTCGGTTCGCGATGTATCGGAGTGCGTCTATCTGGGTTGTCAGATATGCATTGATCGCAGCACTAGATCACGAACTTGTTTTGGCGCGTGCATCGTTGGTCGTTGGATCGGGCAGGTGAGATCTCGACCGTTGGATCGTTCTCGAGTGCCTCACCGTTCGCGATCAACGAATTGCATTTTCATCGTCCAATTTTCTCGATCGTAGTACTAGTTCGCGATCATCTTTGAGCGCCTCGATTTGGACCGTTGGATCAAACGTGTTGATTGCAGACTGTCCGATCTTTGGTGATTCGATGTTCCAGGGCTTTCAGTGCGATCTTGATTTGGGCCGTTGGATTGCAGATCGTGAAGATTACTCGATTTTGGCCATTGGATGAGTTTCTATTATCAAAATCAACTTCTAAAGCTTCTATTATCCGAGTTTTGCCAATTATAAACTCAATTCCACTTCCTAATTTGTGTAGATATGGTTTATTACACATATCCTTCTATTTTTCAGGTAATTGATTTACATGATGACCATGAATATTAGTTAGATTTTTTTTATTTAAAAAGTTTTTAATTTTTATGTAAGGGCATGTTGCCCAAGTTTTGAATCTTCCGCTGTAATAATTTTCTTCAAGTTCAAATTATGTACTCAATATTATTTAATTAATTGAGTTTATGAATTTCAGTTATTTCTTGTATTATTGCCTTATTAATTCTTTGAATTTAAGTTATGTACTATTAAATAAAATCAAGGCATGAAATAATTGAAATAGAAAGAAAGTCAAGTGTGTGTCACTTGTAAAGTAACACCGGTCTGGCCCGCCGTTTGGTTTAGCCCACCGTCAAGAGAATGGTGGTCATGTCCAATGCTTAAAGATACGGGGGTCGGGGTGTTACAGATTTAATGCTTATATTTGCATTCATTATGTGAATAATGAGAATATGATTTGAATGCGTGTTGTTTACTATGATCATATGCACGTGACCATAATAGATTTAGAGCATATACATGATGTTGTTCCTGCATGGAATGATATGCATATAAATTTACTAGATGAGTAGTCTATGAGAATATGTCATTTTAGAATTCAAGCATGGCAAAAATATGATTAAATGAATGTTATATATTATACTCATATGCATGAGGATATGAAGAATCTGTCTTTTAGATAATTATTATTTAATATACATGAATATGTTAATGACCAAATACAGTATCACTCTTAATAAGATAACAATATACTTAGAGGGGTTGATTGGTCGAAGGACAATTGATGGTGGTTTTCTCGTTAAAGTCTCGTTAAGGGACGAGTGTGTGATCATACTTTAGAAACTTGATCGTGCCTCACATATCTTCCGAGTCTAGGGACTGCTGGACAGATGAACGCATAACCTGGACGCCAGTGATGTTCCTGCGGGATTTACTTGGCTAGAGGTACGAGAATCACCCTAGGGTCGGCCACCCTACCTCGACCGATTGAAAATAATCTACTGTTTGTATCGCCTAATGTATTAAAGTAATTGATTGTATGATGTGTTTACTATATTGTTAGATTGTCTATGAATTGGAATGATCCACTAGGCTCTTAGAACTCATCCCTTATAGTTTTCAAATGTAGGAAACTAGTATACCAACTGATGGACTTGGGCCAGAACTTACTATCATTATTTCTTGATTTTTGTGCCTTATGATGTCACGATAAACACTAGTATGTACAAGAACATGAATGTAATGATTTAAGGCCATTTGATCAATAAGCCCTCATGTGGGGTACTTTAGGGCATGCCATTACTACATTATGTTTCTATCATTAATACCCATGATACTAATGATATTATGAAAACTAGTTTTTAAAAACTAATAAACTAGTTGAATAAAGATACGACTCAGATAATAATAACACCCTAAAATATTGAGAAATTTGTTTTAACAATTCTAAGATAGAGATTACAAGTTTAAGCTAATAGTAAATAAGTCTTGATCCCAAGTAAAGTTAAACATTGAACAGGAATTCGGTTATCCTGCTCTAGAAAGGCATGGTTTTTTAAGCAAACTCAGTTTGGTCACCCTGATTGGAGGTTGTCCCACCAACTTGAACAAGTAGTCAAAAACGAAGAATAAGTTTTCAAATAAATCAACTATTTTTCTAATATATCTACTCAAAAAGGTTTTTCAGTCTCACATATATACATATGTATAAGGAAATAATTTTTAAATATTTTTTTTAATAATTTTGTGAGATTAAAACACAAACTGAAATGGAGGTGTTACAAGCTCATCAAGGATTTTTCCAAGTTGGTCGAACCCATGACTAGGTTGACACGAAAGGATGTAAAGTTTGAATAGAATAACAAGTGTGGAAAGTCCTTCCAAGGATCGAAGGAGAGGCTCACCACAACACCCATTTTTACTACTCCCACCTGTGGAATGGGATATGTCTTATACACGGATGCGTCACACAACGGATTGGGCATCATACTAATGCAAGAAGGAACATTTGAAGCCTCATGAGAAGAACTACCCCACGCATGACCTTAAGTTAGGAGCTATAGTGTTTGTACAAAAATGGCAACACCATTTGTATGGGGAGAAAGTTCAAGTTGTATTCAGATCACAAGAGTCTCAAGCACACCTTAAGATAGAAGGATTTGAATCTACGACAGAAGCAGTTGATCAAATTTCTTAAAGATTATGATTTTTAATTACTCTACCACTCTGGCAAAGCCAATGCGGTAGCCAATGCCCTAAGTTGGAAAACCTACAACGAGAATTACAATGACACTCAAGCAGAGGATCAGTGTGCATTTTTGTCAACCATTACCATTGACTCATAGCTACCAAGGAAAATACTTGAAGCTCAAGGGTTGGACAAGTGGACAACAAAAATAAAGGATGGCATACAAGCAGGCCAGCATTAAGATTTCGAAATTGACGCTAATGGCACATTAAGACTCAAAGAACGAGTCTATACACCTAAGGATGACCAGTTAAAGCAAACCATCCTTGACAAAGCCCATCAAACCAGATACTCCTTAAACCTGGGAAGATACAAAATGTACCAAAAACTCAGGAAATCCTATTGGTGGAAGGGCATGAAGAAAGATGTAGCCGAGTATGTCTCAAAGTGCTTGACATGTCAAAAAGTAAAGGCTAAGCACAGAAAACCACCAAGCCTACTCCAACCTCTACCAATACCAAAGTGAAAATGGGAGAAGATTGCCTGGATTTCGTGATGGGACTCCCTAAAAACTCAAAGTGGCACACTTTTTTTCCAGTACAGACTATGAATCTGGTCTACAAGCTTGGGGAACTATATGTGAGGGAGATAGTGAAGTTGCATGGCATCCTAAAGTCCATTGTATTAGATCGAAATGCATGTTTCACCTCAAAATTCTGGCAAAGCTTTTCAAAGAGATTAGACACTAAACTCACAATGAGCACCGCATTCCACCCACAAACAGATAGTCAGTTAGAAAGGGTAATCAAGATTCTTGAAGACATGCTTAAAAACTATGTATTAGACTTTAAGGGGAACTAGAATAAACACCTACACCTGGCAGAGTTCGCGTACAATAACAACTGTCAAGCTAGCATTCAAATTGCTCTATTTGAAGCATTGTGTGGGAGAAAATGTAAATCACCAATGTGTTGGGCCAAACTAGAAGATCGAATATGAACTAGACCCGATCTAATCCAAAAAACAAATGACAAGTTTCAACTCATACATAAGAGATTAGATACAACACAAAGTGGACAAAAGAGTTATGCAGACAGAAGACGCCGTCCCTTGGAGTTTCAAGAAGGCGACAAAGTTTTCCTTCGAGTAAGTCCAAAGAGAGGCATCAAGCAATTTGGCATGAAGGGCAAGTTAGCTCCAAGGTATATAGGTCCCTTCAAGATCATTCAGAGAGTTGGGGACAATGCCTACAAATTGGAGCTCACACCAGACCTAATGGGTGTTCGCAACATGTTCCACGTGTCCACGCTGCGAAAGTACCACCTGGACCTATCTCATATCATTCACAGTGGAGACATTTAGCTGCAGGATGACGCCACCTATGAAGAAGTAGCAGTACGAATATTAAACAAAAAGATTCAAAGCTTGAAAAACAAAGACATTCCACTAGTGAAGGTATTATGGAAACACCATAAGAGCTAGAAAGCGAGATGAAGACAAAGTACTCAAGACTCTTCCAGAGACAGAACTGATAGGGACACAACACGCTACACAGATAATTATCTCTATCAAATTTCAAGGACGAACTTCCCTTTTAGGGGGGTAGTATTATAGTATCCCAAAATTTTAAAGTCAATAATTATCCAATATAACTATTATTAAGTGTCAAATAATCTTGGTTAACAAAGGTTGACCATTATCAAGAATTAGACCATTCAACCAGTGTGACATGAATATAATTAACTTCAAAAAACTTAGTTTCAAGACAAAACGATCAAATTAAACAACAAGCTTCATGTCGAAATGCTCAGGACACTAAGGAGATTTTAAGAAAAATTTTAAAAAAAATAATAAATAAATGAAGGTAATAATAATAATAATAATAATAATAATAATAATAATAATAATAATAATAATAACTGTTAAAAAATAAAAATCAAATCATCAAATAATTAACTATATTATGGTGTCTTGAATAGCAAAGTTGATTATTTTTATTAATTAGCTTATTTGAAAAGTGTTAGGAATAGTAAAGTTAATTAATAGTGTCATAAATAATATATTTGAAAAGTGTTATGAATAGTAAAGTTAATTAATAGTGTCATAAATAGTAAAGTTGATTGATAATGTCATAAATAGTAAAGTTAATTATTTTAATTATTTTAGTTAATTTAATTATTTATAAACTCTATTTTTAATGATAATAGTAGTTTTCAACCACCATCATTAATTAAAGATGACTTTAAAGTTTAAAGGATATAAATAATATTCTCCAAGCACTACCACTATCGTCTTTAATTAATAGCATCATTAAAGATAGAGTTTAATTAATCATTTTAATTAATTAAATTAACTAAAATAATTAAAATACTCAACTTTAATATTCATGACACTATTAATCGACTTTACTATTCATGACACTATTAATCAACTTTACTATTCATGACACTATAAAATAATTAATTATTTGATGATTTGATTTTATTATTTATCATTTATTATTATTTATTATTTGTTATTATTTTTTTTGCCTTCATTTATTTATTTTTTTTAAATTTTCTTTAAGTCTCCTCGGTGTCCTAAACATTTCAACTAGAAGCTCGTTGTCTAATTTGGTCGTTTTGTCTTCAAACTAATTTTTTCAAAGTTTATCATACTCGTGTCACAGAGGTTGAGTGATCCAATTCTTGATGATGATTATCCTTTGTTGACCAAGGTTATTTGACAGTTAATCATAGTCATATTGGATAATTATTGACTTAGAAGTTTTTGGGTATTATATTTTTAACATATAAATCTCCAAGTAAGGCAAGTCTCTTCTCCTTTTATTTTTAACTTTTCTCATCAACTACTTCATTTCCTCTCTTGTCAGGGACCATTGTATGTTGCATTTATCTTCTCTATGCGTAGTGTAGGCTATGTATTCTATGACTATTTGTAGTAAAAAGAAATGAGAGTTTTTGTGCATGGTTAAGTTGCCTACTTTTAATATCTTTTTCTCTGTATAAATGTGACTATATATATGTGTTGAGAATAAGATAAGGAAACTAGAAATCTGGAGAATAAAAAGGAAAGAAGATTGAGATGAAATAGATGTTAGAAACACGAATATATATATATATATATATATATATATATATATATATATGTATATGGGTCAAAAAATAAATAAATAAATAATGATGTCAAGAAGAGAGAAATAAAACAAACAAATTAATTTGATTATGTTAACTTTGAATGACAACACAAGTGTATAGGTTGAAGTATATTTGGCAAAATACAATATAGTAATCCAATATGGAAAAAGAATAAATTAATTAATAAAAATATTATTTAATTTTCATCAACCATTGCTACATTTATTAAACTTAAATTTGGTGCAAAGATATAAAATAAAAATAATAATTTATGGTAGAAATAATATAAAATATGCATAAGTAAATGTATAAACATATCTTAACACTATGACAATGGTATTTATGTATAACAATGATTCCCAATCACACACAAAAACTATCAAAATCGTTGCCCACACCGAATCCCATGCCATATGAAGAGTAGAGGATAAAGAAATTGGATCAAGATCAAACACTGCAAAGATAACAACAAAGAGTCATAATCATGCTCAAAATCTCCTCTTATCCTTGTCAACTAATGCTAATTCTATCTCATATCCAAAAGTGGGGACTTCATTTTATTCTCTCCCCTAAGTGCCAATTTTAACTTTCTTTCCCTCACCCTAGTCGACCTCCCTAGTTAGCAGAAGAAGAACATCAAAAGAAGCTTGAGATTTCATGTCATAGGTCTTCATCAAGCTATTCCACAAGGTAATGTCCTATTCTAAACTCTTAATCTTTGTTTTCTTCACCCATGTCCCCATCCTTTGAGAGTTAATTTTCCATCATCAAATCTTGAGATTCTTGTTTATTTCTACCATTAAAACTGGTCCTTATTATCAATCCAAAAGGATCCAAGAAGCTTTTTTCAGAATATAACTCATCAACAAAGTGTTTTGGACAAGTGGTTGACGTATAAAAGTTCAATTCCATTCTTATGATTACTTTTTGATTTCTAGCAATTAAATCTAAGGTATTAGGATGTTATAAATCTATGGAAACATGAGGAATTGAATGAAACCATGTCTACGTAAGGGAAAATGATCAAATATGAATATATACTATGAAACCAATGACTATGCATGTAATATGTAGGGATTAGTAATTAAGAAGGTATAATAATGTAAATGAGGCCTTATTTGATGAAAAAATAGCAAGTCAGGTTGATGAAAAATAATGATTTAAGTTGCACAAGATGTTGGTTTTAGGGTATTAAGATAGAACACATAAATAAGGCATGTATGCATGAATTAACCAGTGTATATGCATGATTAAGGGATGGTTGAGTGTAATTGCAAGTGGGTTGATGTTTTCATGCATTTAGATGTTAAAAACCAGCAAGGTAGTTTGCTGAAAATTGATGATTAAACATGCCTAAGAGGTTAGAAATTGGTGTGAGACTTTAGTATACATCAAATGATGAAAATATGCATGTACTATGATTTCATGCACTTGATGCATGCTGGTCATGGTTGAATATTTAATAGCTTTAAAAAGATTTACAAAGGTCTAAAAAGTATTTAGAAAGTGAGTGTTCATAGTTGGGAAAAGGGTGAGTCAAGTCCAACAATTGAACAACGGCAACAGTGTGTACCAAATGCACTAAAAAGAACAAATAATGCATTGTTTGCCTTGTTTGAAAAGAAATCATTAAATTTATGAATTAAAAATATTAGATGATCTTCAAATGCTAAAAAATAACTATTTCAAATATTTAAGGTAGACAATTCAAGATAGTTGGGACAACAGTATAAGGATTGAAAGAATTTGAAGGAACCAACTAACAAGGTGGAAGTGATTACCTTACTCTTTTATATTATTTAAGTTTATAGAATGTATTTGTTAATTATTTTGATTGAATATTTAGGTGCATGTTAGCGTGTTGATATTTAAATATTTGGGTCATATGATTTTCATGTATTTATGATATATGTCGAATAGCATATTGTGTGACTCTGTGTATACATAATTGCATGTTTTCAAAATATTTTGTATAAGTTGCTATTGAATTATGAATTCTTGAGCATGCTAGATTTAGAAAGTTTTGAGTATTACATTAAATAAACATAAATTAAGAATTGAATCACATGTCAACACGGTGAATCAATAGTTGGTTACCGTGGGTGTTCTCAAAAATATGAAATAACTTCCACTATTGAAGAATGGATGATAGGTGTGTCCCTAGTTTTATAATATAGGATGATAGGTGTGTCCCTAAACTCTTTATAGTCTAGCGTGTGTCATTACTTACTAATTGACTTGTTGACGTGATGAGAATATGGGAGATAATTCTTTTGGCATGAATGAAGATTGAAAAACAATTGAAATGATTGAATAGCATAATGTTTAAGAATTGTTTGGATGTTCTATATTTTAACTTAAAAAATGTTTGAGATGTATAGTGTATGATCCACTAGCTCTTTGACCTCACACAAATTCTTATTTTTTGAGGTAAATAGTAAGAGAGCACTCACATTAACGCGAAGGAGTAGGGAGTAGTTAGTAGTAGACCTCACTGAAGAGGTCATTTTAGTAATAAATTTGTTTATTGGTTTTAGTTTGGGCATGTAGCCCACAGAGCCGATTTTTATTCTCAATCTTTATTTCATTATTTGGAATAAGGTCATGGAGTCAAACTCTACTTACTATTATTGATGTTAGTTTTCTTTTATTAGTAATTCATCCCAAAGTTTTTAGTTATTAACATATTGATCTGTTTATTTATGCATTCTTGTGATTTGTGGGATGTGACCTAATATATTCAACTGATTATGATAATTGAATAGTAATGCCCCAGTCAATGATGACATGTGAAAGCAATGATGACATGTGAAAGAATGAAAATAAAATGCATATGTTTATATATGTAAAATTATTATGGAATTGTTTATACTTTGGGAATTGAGGTTTTACAATATCCTCTAATTTTTTTATTTTTTTAAATAAAAAAGCTCACAATGTTTTAGCAGAAGATAAAGAGAGTGGAGGTTGAGATAAGAAGTGTTAGAGAAAAACATAGAAAAAGAAAAGAAATTAGAAGAAAAATAGAAATCAAAAGAGAAAAAGAAGAAGCTGAGAAATCTTTAGAAGGAAAGAAATTACAAGAAGAAGAAGAAGAAGAAGAAAAAGCAAGGAAATCAAATAAAAGGAGTAGAGAAATAAGAAGAAGAAGAAGAAGAAGAAGAAGAAGAAGAAGAAGAAGACCTATGGGAACGAAAAGACAGACGAATTGTAGTTGAGTTGGACAGTGATGAAGACGAGTTGGAATGAATGTGGGAAAAGGGGAAATCATTCAGTGATGAAGAATTGTAGAATGGAGAAAGAGAGATAGAAAGGGTCGAGAATGAGTTAGGGTTGGGGTTGTTAGAAAAGTAAAACAAAAAATAAAAACAATTAAAAGTTTTGCCCAACCTAACAGACCCAACCTTTTTGGGCTGGACCTAATTATACCTGACTAGAATTGGTCAATTCAATGTGAATATAACCCAATCAACTTGATTTTTTGTTAACGCCCAACCCAACTTGAATTGGTTAGGTTTGGTCAGGTCAAGTCGAGTAAGTCGAATGGCTTACACCTCTAATGATCAGTGAGAGAAAATATGATCTCTCTCACTTTTTTCTCATATTATTTTTGTGTTGATTGTTGTGTGTGATCATATTATTAGATCATAGGATCCTAACAAAAATGTTCAATTTATTGTTATCAATTACTACTCCTTGTTCTCATTTCAACCATCATTATTTTGAAAGCTTTTTTCCAAAATTCTAAGTTTTCTGGTGTCTTCAAACCCCAAAAGTATGAGAGATCATAAGGCTGGTCCATTTATGCTTGTTTTACTTACACCTTCTTGTGAGAGTATCTGTAGCTTCTATAACTTCAAGTGACAATTAGTGATAGTTAGGAGAAGTAATAACAACATGACAGGTTTCTCTTTTGTATTGGATACTGGTGTGTATAAATAGTTGACTAATAGTAGAATGTAATTCATTCTTTGGGTTCTCTCTATTTAATGAGGAACTCTGTTACAACTACAAGAAACAGATTCTTGAATTTTCTTGATTTCTCTTCTTTCTCTCCTCTTCTCTTCTTCCTCTGTTTTTGTTAATCTTCTTCTACTTTGGTTTCTTTATTGAAGAACATCATTTTTTGTCACATGGTATCAGAGCTAACCAGGTTCTAATCAACACAAGATGTCGACATCAATATCACAAAACAGATCTGTTGTAACAGATGTAGCTATGATAGCAAAAGCACTGAATTTCAATCTACTGATCAAGTTGAATGGTTCAAATTATGTCTACTGGAAGATGCACTGCAATTTGTGCTCTTGGACTTGATTATTTCATTACAAAATCAATTCATCAAAATGAAGATCAATCTCAAACATCAGAAGATTCTAAGATTAATCAGCGCACAGATTAGTTGTTAAGTGCTAGTTATTCTCTACCATTGCAGAGAATATCATTGGACAAGTTGCAGAGTGTGTCAAATCCTTTAAAGTATGGCATACTCTATAATGATTATTTGCACAATCTTCAATGGCACATGCCTTGCAGCTAAAACAACAACTCAGTTCATTCAAGAAAGGATCCCTATCAGTTTCAGATTTTGTTTTACAAGTAAAGAATATTGGAGCAGAATTAAAATCAATCAGACAGATAGTGACTAAACCTAATTTGATTCAAAGCGTTCTCAATGGTCTTGGACATGAATATGATCCAGTGGTTGTTTTGATTTCATCTCAATAGACTACAATGTCCTTACACGATGCACAGTATCTCCTTATGATACATGAGCAACGAATTGCTCAATTAAATTCTTCTTCATGCATAGATGTTTTTAATGCGTTTGCAAATATGGCCTCAAATCTGTCAGACAAGAAGTCATCTTCTTCAAAAGTAAATCAGCAGCAAAGTACAAGTCATGGTGGACAGAATAACATAGGAGGTCACAAAGGACGTCTTAATGGAGGATAGAGAAATCAGAAAGTGTTTTGTCAAGTTTGTTTCAAACCATGACATATGGTTTTGCAGTGTTATCATCGTTTTGATCAAAGTTATCAAGATTCTTCTCAAAATCAAGCAATGCAGTCCAAGAAACAATTTAATGCTACTGGTTTGATGTTCCCCTCTGCATCACTCATGTCGAATGCAAATCTTCATCAGACGCAAAGCTTCTTCGCCTCTCCTGAGAGTATAGCAGATCCAGCCTAGTGTATGGACACTGGAGCTACAAGTCACATGACATCTGATAGACCAATGATTGCTAACAAGTGGAAATACAAAGGTATGCAAATGGTTACAGTAGGTAATGGTGCTAAACAAAAAATTTTAAACACTAGTTCAGTTTTTCTTCCCTCTCAAAATTCATCTTCTTCATCTATTCATCTTAAACATGTTTTTCTCACTAAAAATCTGTTAAGTGTTTCCTAACTCACAAGTGGTTCTAAAACTGTAGTTGAGTTTCATGATAGTCATTTTGTTGTTAAGAACAAGGATACAAAGAGGATTCTGCTTCAAAGAATACTTAAAAATGGCCTTTATCAGCTCACTCCTTGCTCTCCTGCTATGCTACCTGTTGTGTCAACAGTAAAACCTTCTATTTATGATTCTTCATTTTACTATTCTACTTTCAGTAAATTTGATTCAAATTTTGTCACTACAAATCAAGATAGTGCTCAAATTTGGCATGCCAAACTTGGTCATCCATCTTCAAATGTACTTCAACATGTGATGAATAAAATTCATGGTTTTCTTTCAAAATCCTCATTAAAATTTTGCGATTCATGTAAACTAGGCAAACTGCATCAATTGCCTTTCACTCATTGTCCTATTACAGTTATTGTTCCACTTCAATTAGTCTATTCTGACATTTGGGGTCTTGCTCCCATCTTATCTAATCATGGATCTCGCTACTATATTGTTTTTGTTGATGCATTTACAAGATTTACTTGGATTCCACCTAAACTCAAATCTGATGCTTATTCAGTATTCCTTAAGTTTCAGAAGCATGTTGAACATCGGTCGAATAAAAAGATCCTAACAATTCAATTTGATATGGGAGTTGAGTATATACCTATTGCCAAACATTGTGAAAACTTGAGCATCAAATATCAGTATTCTTGTCCTCACACTTACCAACAAAATGGTGTTGCAGAACGAAAGCATTGTTCCATTGTTGAAACAGGGCTTACTTTAGTTCCACATGCTTTTATGCCTCTCAGTATTTGGGAAGAAGCATTTCAGACCTCTATTTTTCTTCTCAATTGTCTTCCAACCATTGTCTTGAATTTCCTATCACCTTATGAAAAACTACTTCATAAGCCGCCAGATTACAATTATCTAAAGACTTTTGGATGTTCTTGTTTTCCTCTCTTAACATAATATTCTCCTCACAAGTTCAATTTTCATTCTTCTAAATGCATATTTCTTGGTTATAGCTCACACCATCATGGCTACAAGTGTCTTCATTCATCTTGTAAAGTCTTTATATCAAGACATGTGGTGTTCAATGAACTTGAATTTCTTTATCAGTCTTTGTTTGTGTCTTCTTCTTCAATAACATCATCCTCATCTAATTCTCCTTTGATTTCTAAAATTGTTAAGTCCTTTACAGCAATGCAACTTGTTTCTTCTATTCCATCACATGCTTCTGCTACTTCTTTGAATTCTCCTTCTTGTTTGCCTTTTGTTTCTCCTATTAATTCTAAACCAATTGTTTCAAATACTTCAAGTAGCATTGTTCCTATCACCACTATTTCTACTCCTCTTGGTGGTGTGTGTTCAACTCATCTTATGTAAACAAGAGCTAAAAGTGGGATTTTTAAGCCAAAAGTTCTTCTTCATACTTCTCTTCATGTATTTGTTGCTACATTGGAACCTCATTCAGTTCGACAAGCAGTACAAGACACTCATTGGCATTCAGCTTTGATTGATGAAATGTCAGCCTTGTATAAGAATAATACTTGGTCACTAGTTCCTTCTTCAGTTGCTACTAATCCTATTGGTTGCAAGTGAGTGTTTCGTGTTAAATCAAATCTCGATGGCTCTGTTAGTAAATACAAGGCAAGATTAGTTGCAAAAGGGTTTCATCAAACCCCTGGACTTGATTTTATGGATACTTTTTCACCAGTTGTCAAAACATCTACTATTCGTGTTCAATTTACTCTTGTCATTAACTTCAATTGGCCTATTAGGCAAATTGACATCAACAATTCCTTTCTTAATGGGAACTAAATGAAGATGTGTATATGCTTCAGCTTGAAGGCTTTGTTGATCCATCTCATCCCACTCATGTGTGCAAACTTCATAAAGCATTATATGGTCTTAAGCAGGCTCTTCGACAATGGTTTACAAAGTTAAAAGCTACTCCTCTGGATTATGGTTTTCAGAATTCTATTTTTGATGTCTTATTGTTTCATTTGAAACGCGAAAGTATTGTGTTCTTTCTATTGGTATATGTTGATGACATACTCATAACTAGTTCTGACACAAGGGTTATTCAACAGCTCATTGAATGGTTACATTCACATTTTGCTCTTAACTCTCTTCGTTATGTTGATTACTGTACGAACCCATAATTTTATGAAGGCGTACACATCGATTACTAAATAAAAAATAAAATAAATGAAAATGTAGATTTTAGAATTTACAATGTTTTAGAAAACAAAAATAATAGTCATAATAATAATGAACGAGTTAAAATATTATTTTATTTAAATTTATATGTAGAACTATGGTTTGGAAAAAATAAATAAAATATTAGTTGATAAAAATACTGACAGATCAAAAATTAAAGATTGATTTGGAAAAAAAATAAAATTTGAAAAGGGATCGATCGAAGTATCAGTTAATGGAAATAAAAGAAAAAAAAATCAAAGAGTGATTGGGAAATAAAAATTAATATTGATAGATTGAAGTTGTTATGTGACACCCCAGCTCCCGGTATCTGTCTCTGTCTCTGTTGCAACGATCCATCGTAGGGCCGCGCACGGAGACTGAGCGCGCCTGTTCGTTCGTTCGGTGAGAGACGCTAGGTCATCTGGTCGTTCGCCGAGAGCTGGAGGTCACGTGGTTCATTTCTCTTTCTTTTTCAGTCTCATGTTTCAAACCTTTCTTTTCAAGCAAGTTATGAAGTCAAACTAAAGTGTACAACAACAATCAAAATACTCATTCCTTGCAGTAGATGTGAAATTCATTAAAAATGCATGCAGCACAATTCAATTTATTCATAAATCCATAGTGAATTCATATTTGACCAAGTGAAATACTTTGCAGCAGAACAAAATTTGAAATTCATTTCTAAAGCATGGTATGAAGATACACTACAAGAAAAAGGACCTTTTATAGCTTGGGAAAAATGCTATCGTAAGTGATAGATAGCACTATTATTACAGCCGATGCTATTGAAAGCCACATTCTTTAATAGCATTTTTAAAAAGCTATCAAAAGCCATCCTTTAATTGCATTTTTAAATAGCCATCAAATGTTATCCTTTAATAGCGTTTTTAAATAGCCATCAAATTTTATCCTTTAATAGTGTTTTAAAATAGCTATCAAATGTTGTCCTTTTAAATTGCTATCCTTTAATAGCATTTTCAAATAGCTATAGAATGTTGTCCATTAATAATCCAGTTATAGCGTTTTTTAAAAGCTATCATGTTATATACTGTGATAGCGTTTATGTCTAGCCATGGTTTGATCTCCTTTGATAGCATTTAATGGTGGCTATTGTTGAATATCCTTTGACAGCGTTTTTTCATGGCTATCATTTCATATACTCTGATAATCCTTCGATAGCATTTTGTCCACAGGTTTTTCTCCGTATATATATAAGATCATAAATAATATTATTTTAATAAGTTTAACTCAAACACAATAACTTTATTCAAAAATATTAATTATTACAAAATTACATTAAGTTAATTATTTGAAGTGTTTGGTAACACGCTCAAATTTATACAATAACAAAAAAAGGAGAATCATCGACTGTGAAATTAGAGTTGGTCTCCACCTTTAGAGGGTCTCTTCTCTTCTCTTTTATTGTTTTCGGTGGTAATACTGGTCAAGGAGCATTTCAAAATACTCCCCAAAGGTAAGTCCCACATGGTGGAATTAGCTGCAAAATAAAAGAATATAATTAATCACACATTACCACCTGATGAAGATGTACCTCTTCAGGAAAATGAAGATATGCAATTTAAACCTGCTTCCAAATAAGTCAATAGATATCAAGATATGCAATCCAAAACTGGTACCAGACAAGTCAATAGATATCAAGATATGCAATTCAGAACTGCTTCAAGTAAATAGATAGCAAGATATGCAATTCAGAAAAGAAAACTGGTCCTAGACAAAACCTCCAATAGATGCCTCAATTTAATAAGTACAATACAGGTAACAATTACCTTTCAGAAGAAATGATCCATATGTCACTGCTGTACCAGCATGTCCCTGCAAAATTTATAGACTAGAAAGTCAACTTACATATGCATTAAACCATGGCAAACATAGATAATCCACCAAATACCAATTTTGAAGGTGTGTGTCAGTAGCCTAGTCAACATTGGAGGTCAAAACAAAAACATAGGTCCTATGCGTGTTGTCAGATCAACAAACCATTCTCCATTGTTCTATTATAGACTTCCATCACTATGGAAAGTGGGTTCTAGGTATGTGTCACCTGTTCAAGATGCAATCTTTGCTTGATCTACTCCACATCTGAAACCAGAATTTTTGTTTAGAGATTTATAGCATATGATGAGACATTCAACATTACCTAGAAGAACAAACTATTTAATTGCAAAAAGTTTGTATCAAAAAAAGTAAAAAATAGAATTTTGTTTTGTTAAATAGCCCCCTCTAACACATAATAATAATAATAATAATAATAATAATAATAATAATAATAATAATAATAATAATAATAATAACAACAACAACAACATTAATAATAATTAAAATAAATTTTTTTGTTAGGTAGCGCTATCTAGCGTTACATATTGAAAGTTCACTATAATATTCACTATATAGACACATCTTGGTGGCCTTGAACCTATCAGTTTTCTCATTAACACCACCTGAAAATCACCAAACCCAGATACACATAGATGTGTATATAAATACAACTTGTGTGTTCATTTCAAAGTTGCTGAAGTAAGAAATTTAGAGAATTAAAATACCTCTAAAACTTCAGATCGTTTAATGAATCCTCAGGCTGCAATCACCATTTTTATAACAGAAGATTCAGTTGAATTTGCACTGAAAGATGAACAAGAAAAGGAAGAAGAAGCTTTTAACAAATAATCATTAAACCTTCAACCATGGACTTTTCTTGAGTCCAGCTACAGATCAAGAGCAAAAAAATGATGAACCTATGATGTCTGTGGCTACATTTGGACTACTACATGTAAAAACCAAACCTTATAAATCATTCTCAGAGCTAAAAATTTTGACAGGATAATTCAGATTCTCCCTCTCTCTTTTTATAAATGAATGATTAGACAAGGATTTCATGACTTCTTAAGCACTACCATATAAACAGAATCAAAGACAATCATATAAACAAAATTCTATATCAAAAAAACAGAACTGCTTCCAATGCACATTAAGGTAAATACTACTGGAAGAGTTAAGCAACAAGAAGAATAACTCCACAAATATAGACATCATGAGGAACACCAAGGTATGTCACCCAACCTTAAGCTAAACTTTAATTCTTCAACTGATAGTTGGTTCATATCTTTTATATGCCCCAGCAACACACACCCGCTCCACCCTCCCATCTGTTAATGTTGTTGAGAGAGATTCACTTGAAAGCAAGAAAAAACCTCCATCATCAACGTCTCAAGGAACCATTCCCCAAAGAGTACTAGGACAAATTGGCATAATCCATCAAATAACAATCTATATATTTAAAATAAGATTGTTGCTAGTTGCCATGAGCACTTTGCGTATGAAAAAAAAAAGGATCAAAAGGCTGCATGTGCGAAGTTTGCAATCTTTTGACAGCTTATCTCCCAAATAAAAGATTATTCATAGAACATTTAAAACTAGGCGTTCCATTGTGAGCTAGAGGTCAGGGGTTCATGGCTAAAAACAACCTCTGCCATTTGAGGAAAGGCTACATATACCATCCTTACCCCCTGTCTTTATTGTTCTTTTGATGTTTATGGTGTTTTTTAACAAATTCAATCAGATTTAACTACTTATTTTGAGGACAAATGCACATCAATTCCTAATCCTACTCACTGCCTTTTTTTATCATACTAAAAGATGATCAACACCATACACATTGGCATGAGGGTAGAGAAAAGAAATTAAATTAGATATCGTGTTTAGTACATGAACTAGATTCATGTACTAAGCACATTGGCATGTACATGAACTAGATTCATGGTGTTGATCCTATGTACATGAACTAGATTCATGTTTTGAAAAATCAGATTTGTGAAATCACCCTAACATTTCTTCAATGTGAAAATAGAAAAACAAAATAGAAAGAGAGAAAGAGAGAGAGAGAGAGAGAGAGAGAGAGAGAGAGAGAGAGATAGATTACAGATGTCCATGTTTGTGCGATCAATGTTAGTGCACAAGACCGTCTTGCACTTATTTAGGCAGTTCACGTCGGGAAGATTTCCATGATACTGCACGTCGAGACAATAATCAGCCCATGCTACACAAACATCGAAAGGAATATCCTTTATTAGTTTATACTTGAGGCAGTCTGACATAAGGTCTACAACATTTTTGGGAAGCGTCAACAGCAGCATAAACATCAAAACTACTGCTCCCATCTTTGTTACACTGAAACCACCCTTTCTTCCTTTCATTTTGCTTCTTTCTCTAATCCTCTCTTATCACTTATATGTGTTTGATTTGTTTTGTAGCCAAAGAACAGACCCAGTACTTATACCTACAAATACAATTGTTTAGCTTACAAGTGAAACGAACCATTCCATAAATCTGCCGGTTGATTCTTGTATTAATTGATTTCCATAAGTCGCCATACCTCAAGAGATATTGCACCTCTGTCACTCCAAGTAATGTGAATACAAGACCTCCCCAGTGTGTTAAACCATTCGTCATCCCTCCTTTTAATGACAAGAGGATATGGGTAAATTTCATGATTGATCCCCTAGAAAAATTAACATGCCATAATAATCTTTTTTGTGGCCAAGATTGCAAAAAGCTGCAAACCAGTTTATTAAGAACATGACAAATATAAATAATCTACATTTGTACAAGCCAAACAATATATGCAAATCCCTACAGCAATCTCCAAGCATATTTACAATCCATGACATCAAATGAACAAATACGTTATGTTCAAAGTTTATAATAAACCCAAATTAGAAAAATTGCTAGTCAACTTGTTCAAAAATCCATACTAAATTGAAATAAAACACTATGTTAACATTTTATGGGCATCATTGCCTTAAAAATTGAATAAAATAGGTGCCTCGAGGTCCCACAGAGTAAGCATCAAGGTCACATTTTAACTTAGAACTCATAATATAGAGGCCTATACCTTGGGGCACAATAAGACTTACACATTAATCTTATATTAGAATGCAATATGTGAAGAATGTGGCTAATTAGAGCCTACAAATGTGCTACTGCTACCTTGTCAACCTTTTTGTATTTCCCAAAATGCTTCCAAACCACAAATGCTCTCATCCTTCTTCCTCCTCTTTTTCATTTTTTATTTTATATTAAAGAAAACACTAGGTTTGCAAGTCATTAAGCCAATACTCTTTTAATTTAAATAAAAAATAAGAAGAAGAAAAAGAGGGTTTAAGATTCAAGAGTAGTCAGGGAATACACAAAAAAATGTTGACTTGTATACTGGTAGCTCATTAGTGCGGTCTAAACAGCCACACTCTTTTGTGAATGGTTTTACGTATAAATTAATAATTATTAGTTAAATATAGTGTAACCAATTGTTTGGAATTTAAATGAATTGATTCTCTTTCATTTGAGATGAGTCAAAGCTTTCTTATGTGGGGCATAACCTAAATTATTGAATTCTCAAATCAGAATTTTAAGTTCTTACTATCATTTAGTTCATTTGCTATTTTAGAGAAGTTTGTATTTAAAATTTATACTTCCAGATGTGTTCCAAAATGTTTTTGCTTTTATTATTAGAAA
>JAJIYU010007048.1:0-19664 GCA_030144865.1 Tinospora cordifolia | reverse complement strand
TGAAGAATTGCATAATTAGCAGTATTTGCATATAGTTAGGGGTTTGCATTGTTTAATGTCTTTTTAAGCTTTGTTTTTAAAGTTTTGATATTCTTTTATGAGGAAATGATGCATGGGAAAGGAATTGAGTATATTGTAGGATACAGGTTGAAGCACAAAGGAAGAATGCATCATGAGAAGGAAAACATTAGAAGAAATCATGAAAAAGTACCATAAGACCGCGGTCCAACAACTAAAGACTGTGGTAACATAAGAATGACCGAACCAAGAGATAACTCACTGGTGACCGCAGTCACCAGAATGGGATGTGCACAGAGACAGGACAGACCGCAGTAGGCAGCAGATGGAGAATTTCGGGGTTCTGTCATAGAAATTACTAACCGCGATCACTCGAGTGATTATCGGAATTTTCATATTTTTAGGGTTTTTTTAGTGCGGGACTATATATAGAAAAGGGTGATTAGAGTCAAATATACCTAATTTGGGAAAAAACCACTGGTGATGGCTGTGAGGCATGAAAACATGTATTTCCATTGAGGACTTAAGATTATTTAAAAGATTTGAGAATGTTTTACTTCTTTCAATTTATTTCATGTTTTCTTTTGAATTCATGTCTAGCTAATTAGTTTTATTGTCTGGGATGTGATGTTCATTGCATAGTTTATGATATCTAGTTGTGGATATTGAGTTATAAAATCTATTCCATATTGTGTAGACTTAATGCCTTATGTTTACTGGCTATAGACATATTGAACCCAACACTTTAGTCTATCTCAGGAGAGAGGCCTAAAGGGTGGATGTCACAGTTTGGACTTAGACTTGTTGATTTATTGGGAGATTATTGACTAATCTAAGGGGTTGTACAGAGACTGTTGAACATAACACGTAGGTTGTTAAGTGAACACCTTGGAAGAGGGCTTAATGAGACAAATCCAGTGAATGTTGAAGTACCTTGGGAGAGGATTTCAACTGTTGATGTAAAAACTCATAGTTTAAATAATTAATGATTAAAACGAAAGATCACAAACTATGCAGCGACATTCATTATCCTAGACACGTTTCTAAATAGATTTCTTAATATTAACTATTGCTTTTGTTCAAAGAAGTTTCTAGTTTTCAATGTAATTCAATTACATCCAGTTAGAGTCTTGATAAAACTTTAATCAGTAATAAATTGGGATTTGAAATCACAAAGCAACCCTTTTTCCCTGAGGACGATACCCGGTCTTACCGGTTTATACTTGAGCGAAACTATACACTTGCAGGTTTGGAAACAATTCAATCACAATGGGATGCTCAGATAATGAGTGGATTATTGACTCAGGCTATTCTTATCATGTGTCCTAATAAGGAATGGTTTGCCTCTTATTAGAGTGTGAACGGTGGTACTGTACTTACGGAGAATTATAGGGCCTGTAAGATAGTTGGAATAGGAATAATGAATCAAGATGCATGATGACATTGTGAGGACATTGACAGATGTCAATACATGTTCCTAAATTATGGAAGAATCTTATTTATGTGAGTACTTTAGATTCACTTGGTTGTAAGATTATAACTGAAGGTGGAGCTCTAAAGATAGTCCGAGGTGCACTTGTCTAATGGTCATGAAGGGCAAGAAAATGGGTAACCTGTATGTGTTATCAAGGCATAATATTATCGGCAGTACAACAATGTCTATGGATATCGACTCAACAGGTACACACTTGTGGCATATGTGACTGGGGCACATGAGTCAGAAAGGACGTGAGGTGTTGATTAAAAAAAGCTTACTTGAGAAAAGTAAGGTTGAGAAGTTGGACTTCTGTGAGCATTGTGTGTTTGAAAAATAGTGCAGAGTCAAGTTTAACTAAGCAATTCACTACACCAGAAGTAATTTGGATTATGTCCATTGAGATGTGTGGGGTTCGTCTACAGTTCCTTCACTTAGAGGAGCGAGGTATTTTACTTCGTTTATTAATGAATTTTCAAGAATGGTCTGGTTAGAAATATTGAAATATAAAGAGGAAGTGTTTTGAAACTTTCAAGAAGTGAAACATAAAGATTGAGAAGCAAATTGGTAGAAGCATCAAGAGATTACAAATTGATAATGGTGGTGAGTACACTAGTAAGGCATTCTCAAAATTTTGCGAAGATGAAGGCATTCAAAGATATTTCACAGTAAAAGCGTACACCACAACAACATGGACTTGCAGAGATAATGAATTACACTCTTCTAGAGAGGGTGCAATGTATGTTATCCAATACTGGTTTGGGTAAAGAGTTGTGGGCAGGGGTGGTGTCTACAGCTTGTTTCCTTATCAACAGATCACCATTGACTGCTATTGATTGTAAGACTCTACTTGAGGTATGGTCAGGTAACGCTGTTGATTATAGTGCTTTGAGAGTTTTTGGTTGTCCAACTTACTATCATCTTAGGGAAAATAAGACTGATCCAAGAGCTAAGAAAGCCATATTTGTGGATTATGCAATTAGAGTAAAAGGATACAGGTTATGATATCCTAATTTGCATAAGATTGTGATTAGCAGGGATGTGACATTTGATGAATATACTTTGATCTCTAGAAAACAGATAGAGCCTTAGGAGGAGGATAAAGTTGGAGCTTGGTATTCCAAAAGAAAAAGTAATGAGGAATATGGAGGAGATAGTAGGTGGAACCAGTGAGAACCAGCAGCAAGAGCAGCAACAGTCTTTAGCTAGTGTGGGAGCAAAGAGAACTATCAAAGCACCAATTCATTATGAGTTCGAAGACATGTTGGCATATGTATTGACAGTGTATGGAGATGATCCTTCCACTTTAAGGGAGGCAACAAGTGTAGTTTTTTTTGAAAGATGGAAAGAATTCATGCAAGATGAGATAGACTCATTGATGAAGAACTAGACTTGGGATCTTGTAGAGTTACTTAGGAGTCAACGAGCTATTGGGTGCAATTGGGTATGTTTCAGAAAAGATGGTCATCCAGAATCTGATAGTGTGAGATATAAGGCAAGGTTGGTTGCCAAAGGGGATGGTCAGAAAGAAGGGGTGGACTACAATGAGGGGTTTTCTCCTGTTGTGAAGCACACTTCTATCAGAGTACTATTAGCATTAGTTGCGTTATTTGATTTAAGGTTGGAGCTACTAGATGTTAAGACTATTTTCTTATATGGTGATTTGGATGAGACAATTTATATGAAGTAGCCTGACGTCTTTGAGGCAACTAGTAAAAGTGATCATGTGTGCAAACTAAAGAAGTCTTTTTATGGGCTAAAACAGTCACCCAAGCAATGGTGTAAGAAGTTTGACAAACTCATGACCAGGCAGGGATACACGAGGAGTAAGTACGATAGTTGTGTCTACTTTGTGAGGTGTTCTGATGGCTCCTACGTTTATTTACTCTTATATATAGATGATATGCTAATTGTTGCTAAGAGCATAGATGAGATCAACAAGCTAAAATCTCAACTAAGTCAGGAGTTTGAGATGAAAAATTTGGGTGTTGCTAAAAAAATTCTTGGGATGGAGATACATAGAGAAAGGAAAAAGGGCAAGTTAATTTTGTCAATGAGAAAGTAATTGGAGAAAGTGCTTTCAAGTTTTGGAATTGAGAACTATAAATTAGTGAGTACATCGTTGGCTACTCATTTTTTACTTTCTGCAGATATCTCTCTAAGCACTAACGAGGAGCGTGAGTACATGAGTCATGTTCCATATGCTAGTGTAGTGGGTTGCTTGATGTATGCTATGGTGTGCACTAAGACAGACATTTCACATGCAGTGAGTGTTGTCAGCAGATATATGACAAATCCTGTAAAACAACATTGGCAAGCTGTGAAATGGTTGTTGCAGTATCTTCGAGGGACACTGGATGTAGGATTGGTTTTTCAGTGGGACAGTTGTACATGTTCACTTGTCAGTGGATATGTGGATTCTAATTATGCCTGTGACTTAGACAAGCGGTGTTCTACTACAAGTTATGTGTTCACTTTACCATGTGGTCTTATTAGTTTGAAGTGTATGTTGCAAACTACAGTTGCTTTGTCCACCACTAAGGCAAAGTATATGATAGTAACAGAGGGTGTGAATGAGGCTTTGTGGCTTTGTGTAATACCTGAAATTTTAGTGACGTAATAATTGTAATACCTAAAATTTTAGTGACGTAATAACCAAAATTTGAGTTTAAAACACATATACGTATATATTTAAATATAAACACATATATATATTTGTCATTAGTATGCAATTAATTACTTAGTATGGAAGTATAAAAGAATATACATTGATTAATATTAGACATATAAAATTGTTGAGTAAATATAAGCTTCTCTATTTGAACAAGAAAATAGTTTTTTAGTATGATATTAATATAAAAAAAGTATTTGCATAAAGTATTAATTAGATGCACTCATGAAAATAATATTTCGTTTAGCATGATAGTAATATACATAGAGAAGTAATGTATAAAGAAAAAATATTCATGAATGAAATATCTCATATGTTGAGATGTTAAAGTGGGCATGTGCAGGAAGGAATAATCCCACATTGAAAAGATAGAGACACTATTTGGAAGAGGGCCCTATATAAACCCTCCTACTCCACCCATTTCATTCATCCTAAAGACAAGAGTTGAAAATTCCTCGTGCTTTCTATCTTTGCCTCCTTCTTGGCAACCTTAGTTCTAGTTCTTCTTTGTTTGAGCTATTCTAAATAGTTCGCGAAGTAGTAACCACGAAGTGCTACAAATAATTTAGGAAGCGATCTCGAGGTGAGTTTCTTTCATTTCTTTTAATTTGTTATTTTGACTTAGATGGTGCTTACTTGTTTGGTTAGCTTGATTTTTTTTTTGCTTTTATTCTAGTTTTTTGCATTTATGTCATTCATCGTGTTGCATGACCAAGAGAGTATGCTTTATATTTGCGTCTTGTACGATCTTCTACATCAGAAATCGAAAGTCGTTCTTCCTGTTTGAGAGAGTATGCTCTGTAGTTGCGTCTTGTACGATCTTCAACATAAAAAATAAAAAATCTGTGATTCTATTGATTTATCATGTTGTACTGTGGAATGTTCAATTTCTATTGAAATATTTATCTATCATACTCTTGCACACAAAAGTCAGATTAAATGAGATTTCAACCACGTACCGGTACGAGAGACTTTCTGTGTTCCATGTAGAATTGGAACTGGCTGTCAATATTGACACCAGCATGGAACGAGTTTCAAGAATGATCCTACTAGAAGTAGGTTTGAATTTCAGAATTGATTTTCTCCCTAGATCTGGAGCATAGAGGGTATTCCCGTTCGGTCTAAATTACGACTGAATTAATATATTGGTTGAATCGAATTAATCTCTGAAAGTGTTTGATCTACTTGCATTGTCTGGTTGGAATAATTGATTAAATAGATGGAATGATTCACTGGGCTTTTTAGCTCACCCCCTATTTTTCACAACAGGAAATTAATCAGATTGCGAGGAGATCTACCCATTGAAAGTTTTTATTTATTTCAATGTAGGGCACATCGGCCCAAGTGAAATCATGTATTTTCAGCTTTGAATTTATTTTTAGCTGTAATGAATTATTATACTCAGAATTGTCGAATGAATAAATGAAGAATTTTATTTACCATGATGTCATATTGTACATAGACTAATGTACACAAGAACCCTATTGCATTTGAGATCTAAGAAAAAGACAATGTAACACGGGCCCGTCTCTCGGGCATCCCGAGATTTTTGATCAAAGAAAGTTGAACCGTCAGATGACGTGGAAGATGGGACTTGGGAGGCGGGGTGTTACACTTTGGGGTTTGATTGGTGACATGAGGATAACTCTGAAAAGTGTACCAATTCATTGCGACAGTTAGAGTGCCATTCACTTGGCTAAGAACCAAGTGCATCATGCCAGAACTAAGCACGTTGATGTTTAATTCCATTTTGTTCGTGAGATTATCGAGGAAGATGAGATTTTTTTTACAGAAGATCAATATCAATAATATCCTGTAGATATGCTGATAAAGACAATCTCAACGGTCAAGTTTGAGCACTGCTTGAACTTGATCAATATCCTACAGTGATAAATGTCTCGAGGTGTTTGGGAGGAGATGTTGAAGATTGGCTAGTGGGTTGTGGTGGTCTTCACCAAGGTGGAGATTGTTATATATATGTGTCTTGGACTCTTGCGGGCCAAACAGATGTTTTTATTTTTATGAGCTCTTTTTTGACTAGTATCCCAATATGTATTAGTTTTCTATTTCTTTCAAACTTCTAGTTATAATAGGAAATTGAATTAGAAGTTTTCTAATTCTGAATAAAACACTAAGTGGAAGACTCTATATAATGGGGTAAAGAAGTAAAAATTAATAAAAGAAATAGAAAAAACTAGAGAAGACATGAGTAGTGTAATCTTTCTCCCTAAATTAGTAGATTTCTTTATCTCTTGTGGAGTACTTAGGTTTTCACCAAACCATGTAAATCTGTGTATATTCTTTTTCTTGCGTTATTTGCATCTTTGTGTGTGTGTGTGTTTTGTTGCATAAATCTCTACATAACATGTGTAAAGAAGAAAACGACTGTAAAGAGAAATAAAAAGAGAGAAAGCACGAGATAACCTATGTGAAGAAGAAGAAGAAGAAGAAGACAGTGAAGAGAAACATGTAGAAAGAAAGAAAGCACTGTTGTGCCTGAAAAAGCAAACTTGTGTTAGTGGAATTAAAATTGGTAAAGGCTTAAGAAGAAGATGACTGTGAAGAGTTGTGAATTAAAGATGAGTTATTTTAGGTATTAAACAAATATTCGTGTTTCACTCGTTTAAAATCATTACCAGCAAAAGAGGTTTACTGCTTGTAAAAAAAAATTAATTTTTATTTAAGAGGTATTTCGTCTCATTTATAAAAAGATTTTTTTTTTGAAAAAGGAAAAACACTAATGCTACCAAACTCTAATTTTTTTTAAAAACTTTTTTTTAATAAGACTTATTAAAATAAAAGATTGTAAAAAAAATTAGAGTTTGGTAGCATTAGTGTTTTTCCTTTTTCAAAAAAAAAATCTTTTTATAAATGAGACGAAATACCTCTTAAAAAAATATTTAAAAAAAAAAGAGTATAAAAAGTGTTAAAAAAAAATATATATATATATATATATATATATATATATATATATATATATATATAAATGGGAGTAATGGTTGTTCGGTATAACAACGTTATGGGAAATATTAATCTAATTGCAAAATAATGTACCTACATTGCAACTAATGTGTTCATGTGCTCAAATGCTCAAATTGAATTTGAGTACAAATATCCACATGTGGGTCTATAGAGACAACACTCATCATACTCATTTTCTCTAAAAGTCTCCATTCTTGGGCCATCTAGAAAGTTACCACATTAGCCTCTACTCGTTTCATACTCAGTGCATCTGTTATGACATTGACTTTTTCAGGATGATACTCCAATGTAAAGTCATAGTGCTTTAGAAATTCTAAATATCTACATTGTCTCATATTCAGTTTTTTTTGGTCAAATAGATATTTTAAACTCTTATGATCTGAATATGGTGTAAACCTTTCTCTATACAGATAATGTTTCTATAATTTTAAAACAAAAATTGCTGTTGCTAGCTCTAAATCATGCATAGGACAATTTTTCTCATGCAACTTTAGTTGTCTAAGTATATAAGCAATCAGTCGGCCCTCTTGCATCAACATACCTCCCAAACTTGTTTGTGTTGCATTAGTACATATTACTACTTCTTGGCTGTAAAAGTACTAAAATTGGAGCAATAGTCAACTTATTCTTTAATTCTGTGAATGCATCATCATATGCTGAGGTCCACACGAATGGTACATTATTCTGAGTCAGTTTCATGAGTGGAGCGACTAATTTAAATAAACTTTCTACAAACTTTCTGTAATAGCCAACTAAACCTAGAAAACTACGAATCTTGATCACTATAAGTCTTGACCAACTTATAATAGCCTCGACTTTAACAGAATTAATTGAAATACCTTCTACACTTAATCTAGCCAAAATTCTACTTCATCTAACCAAAATTCACATTTGCTTAAAGTAATAATTTATTTTCGACCATGTAACAAACTGGTGTTTGTAATGTTAATGTTTGAAACTTATTTATAATTTATTATGTGTACATTTAAGAAAAATACTGTAAATATTCATGAATGACCTAGTAAGCCTTTTCAGCTCCCCTAATAATTTTCAAAGTACGAAAATATAAAAGAATAAAGTTACAAAATCTTGACTTAGTAGGCATGGTTAACATTTGGAGTAGCACGATAGTAGTAGAATTTAGTACTTCATTAAATTTTGAATCATCTAAACGGACCGTATTAGTTGTTATAACTTTACTAAACTTCATTAGTAAATATTTTTTGATTTATTTTATATATTCATTGCCTTGGACTTGAAACTCGTAACTTGGTTTTGATGAAATGTTCTCAAACATTAATGAATAAGGATAGAAGAATAATAGTGAAAGTACAAGGCCCTTGGCATGAAATTGAAAGATATTCATTTATTATTTATTTTAATGTATAGTTGGATTGTTTTATATAAATAACAAATATATATATATATGAAGATAGATATATTTTTTGTTTCTGACCCCACCAACAGTGGTCATTCAACCAATGGGCTAATTTCAAATTTATAATTAATTCCTTTATAAGATTTATTTATTCTTAATATGGCTAAAACAATGTGCATTAATTTTCTAGAGGAGTAATCGTTAATTTAATTGCCACAGTTCATCTTAAATAAAGTTTAGATGATATACTACAGATTAATTACAGATAAAATAAAAACTATATACTTTTGTTTATTATATTTCATTGCCATAGATTAATCACATTATTCTAATTGTGGGTGGGACCATGGTATCTGCAAAGCAAATTAAAATTGAAAACTCTAGGGAATATCCATATTCCAAAGAGAAAAAAGTTAATTTTTTTTAATAAAAAAATTACTAAGACTCCTTCAAATATATTATATAATTTTAGAAGTGTAGTCGGCTCAAAATGCTCCAATGTTCCCCTATGTTCATTTAAAGTAGGAATCCTCTTTCCATATTCAATTCTTCCCATTTTTCTATGTATATTTTTTTAGTTCATTTTCTTGTGTGCTTGGCGCATCCCTTGTTTGTTACCTTCCATTAATTTTACTGCATTAGCCGGCAATACAATATGATTTATTAGTACTATAAACTGAGTCTTAACTAATAAAAATTATTTAATATCCAAAACATGTCATAAAGATTACAAAATCATTTAATGTTTAAGGTGTAGAGTTTATGATTAATTTACAATTTATACAGTTATAAATTTATAACATACTACCTTTTTGGCCAATCACAATTTATAAAATTCGTATAATTTGCCGCTAATTTACACATATAGTGATTTCAAATCCAATTCAAATCATTTGGGATGTAAATTATATAATTGATGGAATGGAATCATTTACCATTAAACATATAATATCAATATGGTATTTTAGCAGAATGCAACTAAGATATTTTTAAGTAATAAGATAATATATTGTTGTATTAGATAGAAAAAAAATTAAAAATTAAAAAAAAATTAATATTTGGTGTAATACAACAAAATAATGACAAAAATTTTTAAAAATAAATTATAATAGAAAAAAAGAAGGAAAAAGAACAAGAGAAAAATAAAATAAAAAAATAGTATATTTATTATCAATCCCAAAAAAAAAAAGCAATTGGATTAAATAATCTTATATGGGTGAAATATGAGGTTAGGTCTAAATTAATTTTTATATTATCATATTACAACAAAATATGTTCTTATATTTAAATTTAGTCTAGTTTTATCTTATTTCGACCATCAAATAGCCTCATAAAATTATATAAATCATCCTAGTTTCAAATCAATTCACTATTAATTTATACTTAAGAGTGATTTAAAAATTTGATTCAAATTATTTGGTTGGTGAATCAATTTAATTTACATATTCATTCCAATCTCTCAATCCTTAGTTCTCCCTAAACTATATGGTGAGGAAGGGAGCCTATCCTGTTGTAATAGTCGTTCAAACACCTTGGATAACCCAAATTATTGCAAGACTAGCTTGTCATAGTTTTTGTTCCCTATTAGGAGGAAGCTACCAGGAAATGAGACTCTAGAAGAATGTTGAAGCACTTAAATAACTAGTGACCAGCAAAGCTGGAATTGTTGAAGACAAGGATCGGAGAACAAACACATTGCTCCAAAAGCTTTGGGATACTATAAAACTAATTTATATAGGTAATTATATAAGCAAGTCCCCCTCATTGATCTTTGTTGCTCAATATTCATCCTATGTTTCTACGTTAGGAAACATTGAACACCTTTAGTTATTTTATCTTCTTTGCCTAGGAAGCTGCTCCCATCGAGGACGCTAAGACGGTTTTGTTTATAAAAGTCTGCCTAACAATGTTGCTTGTTTCTTAGGGCGTCATTGCAATATCTTTAGAGAAAAAGAGAGGAGAGAAAACAAGAAAACTCATTGCAAGATGGCTCCTGCAGATCTCTTCATGCCAAATGATCAGTTTCACAATGAAGCAGGCACTGCTGATCAGGTGAGAAATCTTGAACTTAGTCTCTCAGCTATGGCTTATCACCAATTATTCCCTTTTTTCCCAACGTTAGATGATATGAGTTCCACTTGGTTCTTCCCTTCCTCTGATGATACAAAGACTTGTAAGAAGCGTAAACGCCCAATGCTTGAAGAAGGATTCAGCGAAATTTCTGATATTACGACCCTTCATAGTAGCGATGGATCCAATGGAAGTAATAATAATAATAATAGCAGTCCTTATAGTGGCAGTGGAGTATCCCATACTATGGCAAGTGTAAGCCCCTATAGCAGCGGCGAGAGTGGCGTTGGCTGGAGTAATAGCGTTAGTAGCCTGAATAATAATAATAATAATATGAAGCTTCAGTTTCGGGATCATATATTGACGTATACACAACGGTTTCAAGCTGCTGAGGCTGTGGAAGAGGCAGTGGCAGAAATGGTCGGAATAAACATGGATAGAGTTGATGAGGAAGGAAATGGAGATGGGATGAGGTTGGTGCAATTGCTTATATCTTGTGCTGAAGCAGTAGCTTGTCGTGATAGGTCACATGCCTCGGCTTTATTATCAGAGCTTCGAGCCAATGCTTTGGTGTTTGGTACTTCGTTCCAACGTGTTGCATCTTGTTTTGTACAAGGACTTGCAGACCGACTTGCCCTTGTTCAACCGCTGGGAGCTGCTGGAGTTGTAGTACCTCCGGCAAGGAATTTCATGGCTGTCGGATCTGAGAAGAAGGACGAGGCTCTACGCCTTGTTTTCGAGGTTTGCCCGCATATTCAATTTGGTCACTTTGTGGCTAATTCGTCGATTATGGAAGCCTTTGAGGGAGAAAATTTGGTTCATGTTGTAGACTTGGGAATGTCATTGGGTCTACTTCATGGCCACCAATGGCGCCGGCTAATCCATAGCCTGGCCAAAAGAGCAGGTCAGCCCCCTTGCCGTCTCCGGATAACTGGGGTGGTTGGCCACTGTTCAACAACCATACAAACCATAGGTGAAGAGCTAGAGCTATATGCACAAAGCTTAGGGATACACTGTCAGTTCTCACTTGTGGAAAGCAGCCTAGAGAACCTAAGGCCTGACCATTTCAAGCTTTTAGAAGGTGAGGTTCTCGCTGTAAATAGCATCCTACAACTACACTGTGTCGTTAAAGAGAGCCGGGGAGCGCTAAACTCAGTTCTTCAGATAATCCACGAGCTATCGCCAAAGATCCTAGTCCTAGTAGAGCAAGATTCTAGCCACAATGGGCCATTTTTCCTAGGGAGGTTCATGGAAGCATTGCACTACTATTCAGCAATTTTTGACTCTTTAGATGCAATGCTGCCCAAGTACGATACTAGGCGAGCCAAGATCGAGCAATTCTACTTCGGTGAGGAGATTAAGAACATTGTGAGCTGCGAGGGACCGGCTAGGGTTGAGAGACATGAACGGGTCGATCAGTGGCGTAGGAGGATGAGCCGGGCTGGGTTTCAGCCTGCACCAATTAAGATGCTGGCTCAGGCCAAGCATTGGCTGGGGAAGATTGAGGTTTGTGAAGGTTACACTCTTGTGGAAGAGAAGGGTTGCTTGGTTCTTGGGTGGAAATCCAAGCCTATTGTGGCAGCTTCTTGCTGGAAATGCTAAGCTATCCTCATTGAAGCAAGCTCTTGCTCGGTGGTCAGTGTGTGCAAGCAGAAAAGTAGGACCTGGTGCTATATAATTATAAGGCTAGCACTGAGCTTGTAGAGAATAAGAGGAGAAGAATAATGAGCTATTGTAATTGCCGAAAATATGAAATAAAGACAAGGCCTAGTGCTTTTGGTGTGCCATTTAGTAGTTGAAATCTAATAACTTCCCTAAAGAAGTTTAGTTTAAAGCAACACTGATAACCTAGATCTTGTTTAAACTAAGTTAATTAAGCAAATTAATTAGGTTCTCTCTTGCAATTTGAACTAATATTATATCAACACCCTTAATTTTTGAGAATTATTAGAACTTACATTCATCAAAAGATTCAAATCAACATTGCATATTAATCTCAAAATAAAAATAAATTAGACTATTCTTTAAAAAGCTTAGGCCTTATTTAATTTTGAAAATTCAGATACATAAAATACTTGTTAGATTAAAAAAGTTTTAAAAAGCAGTTTTCATTTTTTTTTTTGAAAAAAAAGAATTGAGTTTTTTTTCTAACATTATAGAATTCCTTTTTTAGATTTTTTTATTTAAAAATTATATATTTATTTTTTAATTATAAACCAAATGAAATCTTATTTACTGACAAAAAAAGATTAATACAAATTTTTTTCATTGTTAATTTTATATAACTGTTTTGGAATTTTAAATAACCAAATGCTTATTTAAGTTTTCGAATTCTCACATACAGAAAACTATATACAAATCACAAACCTTATTTTCAATAATTATTAATGGAGAAAAATAGAGAACGGAGGGTACTCTTGTCATTTTCTTTATAAAAAGGGCCTTTTCACCTAATTATGACCTGTGTAAAAATTGAACAGAAGTTGTGAAAGTGCTAGACAGAGCGAGAAAGAATGGAAGCTGTAGCTGTGGTTGGAGGAACCTCCTGTGTCGCGTCACTTCCTTCATCCCCAAATTCAAGAAGTAATGGGACCTTATCCTATGCACACAGCCGTAATCTGCGCACCCAGCGCTTCTCAGCATTGCCCCCTTCCCCTCTCCTGTTATGCTCTTCCCATCTCCTCCATACTAACATTCGCGCCAATAAGCTTAAGACTCGTATCTTTCTTCCTCACTTGGTTGCTTCCATGGTCTAATTTCTTTCACTCTTTCTTGTTAATCTCTTTCATTTTCTGTAAAAATTATTGATACCCATTTGAGTTTTCCATGTTTTCGTTCTTTGGTCTTTCTCAAAATATGAGCTTTTTTTTTTTTAATTGTTCTGGGTTTAGGAGGAAGTTGAAGAGACTTACATTATGGTGAAACCAGATGGTGTTCAAAGAGGGCTGGTGAGTTTTTTTCTTCTTTTTGTTTTTTTCATAATTTTTTGGGAGCTAGATTGAAACTTTGAGACTATAATTTGGGGTCTTTTTGTTGTCTGAACCTTTTTGTTTATTTATTTAATTTTTTTTTATTTGTTTTGGGTGGTTGGTTTAGGTTGGGGAGATAATTTCCAGGTTTGAGAAGAAGGGTTTTAAATTAAAAGGCTTGAAGCTTTTCCAATGCCCCAAGGAATTAGCAGAGGTTTGTGGTCAAAATCAACTTTCATTTTCTCTTTTTTCTCTCTGGGTCTTTTGTTGATCAATCTATAGGGCCAGAATTGTGCTGATTTAGATTAAAGTGGATGTTTAGGGTACCTTTTTTCTTTTTTCTTTTTTTTTTTGCATTCTTTGCTATGCTGCAATATTGTTTATTAATTAAAAAAATTTAATGGTACGAATGAAGTAATTATACTGATTTGATCTGTATTTGAGGGATGGCAAAACATGATTTAAACCAATTTCTTTTCTTTGTCTTTTTTTTTTTTTTTTCCTGAAAACATTTTTTCTTCTTGCCCACTTGGATTATACATATTTTCTTCGAAATATGATGAAAGCTCCTGCCTCACGTTCGTAGCTCTTCTTTGGATGTTTCTTAGGAGCACTACAAAGATCTCAGTGCCAAGCCCTTCTTCCCTAAGCTGATTGATTACATTACTTCAGGCCCAGTTGTGTGTATGGTATGATTCTCTTTTGTTGTTATTGTATTATTTTCCTCTCTTAGACATCCCCAATATATAAGTCCGGAACTTTCTGTTTTCCGAGAAATTATTTTGTGTTCTTTTTTTTTTTTTCCTTTCTTTCTGCCAAGGGTTGGGAGGGTGTTGGCGTTGTTGCTTCAGCACGTAAACTCATAGGGGCAACAAATCCTCTACAAGCTGAACCAGGCACCATCAGAGGGGATCTAGCTGTTCAAACAGGAAGGTTAGTACTCTAGAAGTCCCATAATTGGGCATTTGTTCACAATCAATTTTCTTAAGAGACTAATATGAATGCTTGAGCAGGAATGTTGTTCACGGAAGTGACAGCCCTGAAAACGGCAAGCGTGAAATAGGTGAGATCTTCCATTCATATATTTATGTGACATGGAATTTGCATGGTCTTGACAAAGACAGATAAACTCGCATCTTAGCTTGTTTGAGAACTAAATTCACCTCAATTGTTTATCTTTTGCATGCCGCTTTACTTAAATTAGCTTCAACTCACTAATGACTCCTCGTTACACAAAGGGAACACAAAGACCCATGAACTGGCCAAAAGCTTAATGCTACCCCACAATTAAGTAATTTCCTTCAAATTGTGTTTAATCAAGTGTTCAACCTCTGCTGCAGATTTTCATTTCCTTATGATGATAAAAGCATGCTCAAACCACTCTTTATTCCCCCTCTTTGTGAAAAAATTATGATTTTTTCTCATTCTACATGCCTGTGGACTTCATATTTTGGGTTTTGAAGAGTACCAAACACTTCCTTTTCCCATTCTTGGAATATCCAAATGATAAAGTACTTGTGTGACATGTTGGTCATCGCAATGTGAATCTCAATAATGAATGGAGTGCTACTATGTTTGTGTTTATAATTTGATGTGATGCATAGACATTAATGTTAATTGCAATTGGATATTTTGCTTCTATGGATACATTGAAAAACCCTCTTCTTTTTTTTTTTTTTTTTTTTTTGGCAATTTGTGTACAGCTCTGTGGTTCAAAGAAGGTGAACTATGTGAGTGGACACCAGCTCTAGCTCCATGGCTTAGGGAGTGATTTTACAGAAATTTATCTAGCCATTCATTTTTTATGAGGTAGTTATATCATGAACAACCTCTAATTGAAGGTTAGATTTATTCATTTCAAGTGTTTTCATGAGCCTTGATGGCACAAGATGGGATCAACTCCCCCATGTCTCTGACTCTGTGAGAGAATAAAAACTTTTTTTTTTCTTTTGGTCCAGCAAATATATATATCCAATTGAAGGAAAATCTTCCTGATTACTACATGATGAAATCTAGTTTCGGATTGAGCCTGAAAATTTGCAACATTTCTGAGCTTTTTATGATAATTGCTGCTCTTCCCATAAATTTCAGCTACAATTTGTTAAAACTTTGATGACCTTTTAATGATTTTTAGCCATTTATTTCAACTTGCTTCTGGCAACTTTATCATATTAGCATAAGAGATAGCATCTTTGAAAATCAATTTGACTAAATAATCATTGAACTGTTTTTGCAACTTATATGCTGGCCAAACCCTGTTCATGAACTGGGTTTTTCTCAATTTGGAATATAATGTACCAGGGCTGACAATATCTTTAAGAAATCCACAAATACAATACAAATCATTGCTTGACTAAACAAAGGAACCATCACAATATTTCTGAACCTGAGAAATATGACAGTGCAAGCCTTGGTCATGTAGGCTTGGACTTAATCTTTAAAAATATTATTGTCTAGATGTTACAGTCAAACAAGAGCATGGGTCATGAGCTCTCTTCCATTTCATCTGTCAAGCTTTCAACAGACTGCCCAATACTAGAGCTTGGAGAACTTGCCGATGAACAAGGGCCATTGCTATTTTGCGCGTCTGTGTTGGATAATTGCAATGCACGTCGAGAACCAAGTCGAAGCTTCTGAAGTGTAATCTCTGGGGGTAAAAAAGCAGAAAAAAAAAAAAAAAGAATTACTAGTTATCTGTTGAAATGTACAAAACTTATGAGACACACGAAGCACTTGAGCCAGTGTAAGCCAATTACTGTAATTGGCTGACCAACAAAACGAGTACTAGAAAGAAAAGCACAATATAATGAGATGTAGAAGGAGACCAGATGAACACGACTTGGAAAATTAAAGTAATTCATGTCTAACAAGGAATTGATTGCTTTGATATACACCATCTTGGGCAAAAAGATATCGAATTTTGAAAATAATTTAACGGCTCTTTCCACTCATGCAAGAAATGAGTGGAAAGAGCTGCAGTAACCGGAGCTGCTCATAACCAATTTGAGGAAGAATTGGACACAAGCAACCCTTTCAAGTCTTTCATAGTGTTATCACAACGCAAAAGCTATGAAAGGTTCAATCAGTGAAAGATTCATTTCAGTGGTAAAACAATGGATTAATTTCCAACAAAGAAAGAGTTAATATTGAATATCTAAGAAAACCCAGATCAGATTTTGGATGATAACACAGATCTAACGCCTAAATTCAACAAAGCCTTTCCCAACCAGACGAAATTGGCTGCATGATTCTACTTTTACTCTGCTCTATTGTGGATTAAGTTGATATTTGAATCACAAGTACTTACATTTTTCTTAATTGTTTTTATTCATATTGTTCTAGGCCTTCCTTTACTTTTATCTTAGCCTGGATTTTTAACAAATTATAGCATCCCCCAAATCTGCCACTGCTCAAGATAATCTCAACCCAATCTCGCCTATGTCCACACCACAAATCCAGAAACACAGCATATATTGCACATAAAATTCCAAAGAAAAGAACTATTAGAAGCTACGCCTAGACAATTCCTTTCTTCAACAATCTTCTGAGCTTACTAACAGAAAAACTGTGACTTGTACAAGTAATTTACGAATCAGACATGATAGATTCTAATGAACCAAAGAAGAGAAAAAATCACATTTGAACAGAATTTTTCTTCCATACAAAAGGTTTACTCCTGGAACACACTTAAATTACTGAAATCCCACTCAGTGGCTTGAACATCGCATAGATTTCTCGAGTTCCCCCTATTCTCCTTGTCATAGGCCCTCTCATTCACTTGCACCACATGCATATGCGCATTGAATTGTTCATGAAAAAAATTAAAAAAAGACCCTAGTTCCCATCTTAGCCGTTCGCACTAACTGAACATTCCATGATGACACTAATTAATCTCAATCCTTCAAACACTCATAATTTGAAAAAAAAAAAATGAAGAACAAGAAGGCGTTTTTCCACAACCACGAACAACCACAAATAAAGAACACACTAAAACTCCTCATTATTTGATTTATAAATGAAAAAAAATAAACGCAAAATCTTGAAATTCCTGTCAATTTTTGAGAAAATTCGGAAGAACCGATTTCAATATGGAAGACCCTTCAGATGAAATTGATTTCCTTATATGAAATTGAAACGAATTACACAAGAAGACGAAGAATCTGGCAATTTCGAACTGAAGTTAAGAATTTTTTACCGGAAAAAGGGGGAAAAAAAGAAGAAGAGGGAGAGTGAGGGAGAGAAGATTATACCGTAAATGGAGAGAGCATCGTCTTTCATCTGTTTCGAAGGAGGACGATCCAGTGAACATGGCGCTGCTCTAACCCTTCCAAACATCTTCTTCCTCTCTTCTTCTTCTTCGTGCGCGTTATTATCCGGAAAAAAAGGGCGGGAAGCTGAAAATGGACAAGAGTCAACTAGTGGTGAGTTCGAATCGGGCAAGCCAACCAACTCCGAGTTCACTCATGTCACTTTTATAGTTTTATGCCCCTGTTTTTAACGTGTATGTCATGAATTAGGTGAAAGAGACCACAAATTTAATAGATCAATATCTATTTATCCTGAAAAAAAAAATAAAATGTTAAATTATTTAACCAAAAAAAAAAAACAATACTATGTGGTGCATTTAAAATTAAATGGCTACTTTGTAATTAGTTTGTCTATATTTCTATATTTCTTTTTTTTTTTTTGTCAAATTAGTTGTTTATATATTTTTTTAAAAAAAGTTTCGAAGAAAATGAAGTATATTGATTGAAATGATATAAGTTGTTTTACAATAATTCTTTATCTATATTCCAACTTTGCGAATAAGAACATTTTTAATGCAAACGTGAATTTTCAAGAATATTTGTGCTGCCATTTAGAACTAAATAACATTAAATAAAAAAATATCTCTAATTCAAATGTGGGCGTTAAATATAAAATTGATGTGATAAAAATAAATATAATTATTTTTGACATGACCATCTACTTTTAGACGGTTTTATTGACAGTCACGTTAACAAAATAATTTTTTTAACAAAAATAGCAAGTTAATATTTTAAAAATAAAAAAAATATAAGCAGTTCACATTTGCATTTGAAGTTGTTTTTTGACTTCGATGTCTATTAAATGTAATTTAATTTCATCTATGATATACATCATCTTCATATTGATGACCTGACGTTGTTATGTAAATGCACATCCACATTTACATCAGAGTTGCTTTGATTACTCAACTACCATGTTGTTGACCTTCTAAGTGTATTTTTAATGTGCTGAATTGAAAATAATGTGAGTCATTTTTTATTTTCAAACCATAATCGAAATAAATACATGTATATAGATATAAAAATAGAATTAGTGTTAGAAATAGTGTAAATAAATTAGAGAAAAATCACTTTTATATTAGTTTTATATAAAAAAATAATATAAATGTTACATTATTTTAATATTATGGATTAAAAATGCCCTTCAAAATTCGAACAAAAATTTAAATTGGGAAAACAAGAAGCTTAACAAATTTAAAGTGCTTAATGACAAAAATAACTGAGGAAATAAGTAAGTTATAAGGAGTCATTTGGTATGTTTTTATGTATAGTTTTTATTTACAAAAAGTTGTTGATAATCTAATTTGACAAAAAATTAAATAAAAAAACCTTTGTTAGTTAAATAATATATTTTTGGTTGTACAAAAATCTAAATAGAATGCATCTCTGATGGCAGATGCAAAATGGAAAAACTGTATTACTGGTACTCTAATCAAAATTTTTTCATTTATCTTTTTTTTTTTTTTTTAAAAGAGAGACAGAGAGAAGAGGAGGGTGAAGATTTTGATGTGAAGTATTTTTGAAGGACTAATGAGTTGTTGGTTCGATAGTTCATTTGCCATCCCACGTAAGCGAAGTTTCAGTTTTGAGCTTCTGAAATGCAGCAACCCTAACCGAGAAGCCCAACTCCAAAATAGGAACGGATCAAAGGCCAAACAAGGCCCAATGAAGATTTAGTTTCAACGTGCGAGGAAAAATTAACAAAAAGTGTTAACCGAAATACCTGTAATATATTTGTGGGATACAAATAATCACACTCTTATAATAAATCTGCAATTATAACAACCAAACAGGC
>JAJIYU010007047.1:0-19711 GCA_030144865.1 Tinospora cordifolia | reverse complement strand
AAATGCATATTATACTAAATATGAGTAAATACACTACATTTTCTATTATATTAATGCACATTATACATAAAATACGTATAATATAATTAATCTGCTATGCAACTAACAGTAGGCGAAGAAGTTAGGACTGTGTTTCTTGTGTGGCCAACAGGGACATATGGCTAGAGATTGCACTACCAGAACTCCAGCACCAGCACAACAGCAGTCAGGGCAGGGACAGAGTATTTGACTGCAGTAGAGGCAGACACGGTCCCATACGAGACAGAGAGAGCAGACCAGACTGTATGCAACAGAGGCCCAGACAACCCCGACTCCTGTGGTTGATGGTATGTTTTTGTTGTTTGGCATTGCTGTGCATGTCTTGTTTGATTCTGGTGCCACACGGTCTTTTATTTAAGAAGATTTGGTGAGTAAATTGAGACTTTTCACGAGCCCATTGGCAGTACCATTGGATGTTGCCATGCCGATAGGCGAGATAGTGAGCTTAGGGAAATATTGTGGAGTTGAGTTCAGATTTGAAGACCAGTTGATTCCTACTAATCTCTGCTTACTACATTTTAGTGGCTATGATGTGATATTGGGAATGGATTTGTTGACCCAATATTAGTCACACATTGATTGCCAGAGGAGGAGAGTCACTATACAATTGCCATCAGGAGAAACATTAAGGATCGATGGGGATATTCGAAAACTGCCTAGGAGTCCTACATTTGCTTTGTTGTATGCCATTCAGTAGAAAGGAGACTTCAGGCAGCTAGCAGATGAGGATGCAGAGGGGACCACAGATATTCACAGTATTCCTGTGATATAGGATTATTTAGATGTATTCCCAAATGATCTACCTGGACTTCCACCTCATAGACAGGTAGAGTTTAAGATTGAGTTGCATCCCGACACTAATCCCATCGCTATTCCACCCTGTAGGATGGTACCTATGGAGTTGTTAGAGTTGAAAACTTAGTTGGATGAGCTCATGGCGAAGGGATTCATCAGACAGAGTGAGTCACCATGGGGAGCTCCAGTCCTATTTGTGTTGAAGAAAGACGGTTCCATGAGGCTATGCATAGACTACCGGAAGTTGAACAGTGTTACTATTAAGAACAGATACCCTTTACCACGGATTGATGACCTTCTTGATCAACTCAGTGGAGCATAGTACTTCCCCAAGATAGATCTAAGGTCAAGATATCATCCGCTGAGGATCCAGGAGTCTGATATACAGAAAATAGCTTTCAGGACGCAGTATGGCCACTATGAGTTCACGGTCATGCCATTTGGTTTGACTAATGCTCTAGTCGCGTTTATGGACATGATGAATAGAATCTTTAGTTGTTTTCTTGACCAGGTTGTAGTAGTATTTGTTGATGACATTCTAGTATATTCCCGATCAGAAACTGAACACATACAGCACTTGCGGATTGTTATGGAAACACTAAATTATATGACAAGTTTAGCAAGTGTGATTTCTGGATGAAGTAGGTCAAGTTTCTTGGCCACGTGGTTTTGGCACAGGGAATAGCAGTGGACTTGGAGAAGGTGCGAGCAGTATCCTATTGGCAGCAACCCACTACAGTGACAGAGATCAGGAGTTTTCTTGGGTTGGCTGGGTACTACAGCAGGTTTATTAAAGACTTCTCGAAATTAGCTGGTCTAATGACTAAGCTAACTAGAAAGGATGAGAAATTCATTTGGAGTGAGCTATGTGAGGTCCTTTCAGGAGCTTAAGTAGAGGTTGACTACAACACCGATACTCATCACACCTATCCCTGGTGTAAGGTACACTTTGTGCACTGATACATCCCTTAGCGGATTGGGTGCAGTGTTGATGCAGTAAGGACAGCCAGTGGCTTATGCTTCACGACATGAGCTGAATTATCCTACACACGATCTAGACTTGCAGCGATCGTGTTTGCGCTGAAGATATGGAGGCACTATCTATATGGTGAGAATTTTGATCTCTACTCAGACCATAAGAGCCTCAGGTACATTTACACTCAGAAGGAACTGAACCTTCGACAGAGAAGGTGGATTAAGTTCCTTAGTGACTATGATTTTCAACTGCACTATCATCCTGGCAGGTTGAATGTAGTTGCAGATGCTCTTAGTAGGAAGTTGAGCAGGAGGGATGAAGTGGGCCAGATGTATCAGCTGATTAGTGACTATAATCTTGGTGTAGCTACAGATGATACACGAGCATATCTGTATGCAGTGACTTGCCAGCTAGACATCTTACACCAGATCAGAGATGAGCAAAAATTCGACGTATGGTTTACAGAGCTGATAAATGGCGTCAAGGAGGGCAAGCACACAGATTTTCACCTTGACATAGAGGGTGCATTGAGATTAGGGAACTGACTATGTGTTTCCAGTTTTGGATAGGCCAAAGGAACCCTAATGGATGAGGCACACTTGAGTAAGTATACTATGCATCCAAGGGGCGACAAGATGTACCAGAACTTTAAGAAAACTTTCTGGTGGAGAAGCATGAAGAGGGACATTGCTAGATATGTCTCCCCGTGTCTGACTTGTCAGCAGGTTAAGGCTGAGCATAGGAAACCATCGGGTTTATTACAGCCACTTCCGATTCCTGAATGGAAGTGGGACAGTATAGCAATGGATTTTGTTAGCGGCTTGCCGAGAAGTCGTAAGGGGGAAGACACTGTTTGGGTCATAGTAGACCGACTGACTAAGGTGGCACATTTTTTTACTTATTTGGTCTACTGATGTGGTAAGTAACCTAGGAAGCTTTATGTGCGAGAGATTGTGCGATTGCATGGTGTTCCCAGTACCATAGTGTCAGACAGAGACTCCAGATTCACGTCTCAATTCTAGCTGAGTCTACAGAAGGAATTGGGGAGCAGATTGACCATGAACATAGCGTTTAATCCATAGACAGATGGGCAGTCAGAGAGGGTCATACATATATTGGAGGATATGCTGAGAGCATGTGCCCTAGACTTCAGAGGAAATTAGAGTAAACATCTACATCTTGCCGAGTTTGCATATAATAACAGTTATTAGGCAAGCATCAAGATAGCTCTATATGAGGTGTTGTACGGCAGACCCTGTAGATCACCATCCTGTTGGGCAGAATTTGAAGACCAGGTACTCACTGGACCCGAGTTAATTGAGGAGATGAGTTTGCAGGTGAAGCAAATCCAAAAGAGATTAGTTACAACATAGAGCAGGCAGAAGAGCTATGTGGACAAGAGGAGAAGACCTCTAGAGTTCCAGACCAGTGATCAGGTATTTTTGAAGATCAGCCCACAGAAGGGGATCAGACGGTTTGGAGTAAAGGGGAAGTTATCGCCTCGCTACATCGGTCCTTTTGAGATTTTCAGACGGGTTGGTGGCTGTGCATATGAGTTGGATTTTCCGAATAGATTGTCCTCAGTACATAATATGTTCCACGTTTCTATGCTCCAGAAGTACGAACCAGACCCATCTCATGTCTTACATCTGGACGAGATCGTACTTCGAGATGATGCTACTTACGAAGAACCAGCAGTGCAGATCCTTGATCATAAGGTACAGAGTCTTAGGACTAAGGACATTCTTTTAGTCAAAGTTCTGTGGAGGCATCATAACTTGGAGGAAGCGACCTGGGAGCTTAAGAGTGAGATGCAGAAGAAATACCCAGATCTCTTCGCCAAGACAAATTGATTGGACACATTACGCAGGGACTTTCTATTTAAATTTCGAGGACGAAATTTCTTTTAAGGGGGGTAGATTGTAATACCTCAAAATTTTCAAATGAATACAAATCGAAAATGGATTCTTTTAAAAAATTATGAAACAAATGTAAAAATATGTGAAACCATGTTTTAAATGCTTGTCTTAATGTTTAATAACAAAATAAAATAAATCAGGATGTTGGATAATGGGAAAAACCGTTAAAAGAAACAAGATATCACACTGCCAACCGCGGTCACTAAAAGCCGATCGCCATCATTAGTGGAAAATTACGAAAAAAAACTAGGTCACATGGGTGGCCGCGGTCCGTAAGGTGTCGACCACGGTCCGTAAAGTACTGACCGTGGTCCATAAAGTGCTGACTGCGGTCCACAAGGAAAATCTGTCTGATGACTGAGGTCCGTCTGGCTTCGACCGCGGTCCGTGTGTGATCTATATATACTTTTCAAGCTCTAACATTCTCACTTCGCACTGAAACAACTTGGGGTTTGGAGGAGACGACTTGAGGGCAATTTGAAGGTAAGTTCCTTGATTTCATTTGAGTTTTCCTTAAGATTTGATCTAATCTAAGGTAGTTATCAATTGTTAGTAAATCAAAAGGATGGAGATCCATTTGAGAGTGTTGTGTTGATGGTATAGTGGCTAGAAACTAAATCAAAACGTGGTGAACACTTTCCATTTCCTTGTGTGTGTGTGTTTGCACACTAGTATGGATGATTTATGATGGTTATCTTGTTGAATTGAAGGGGGTTGAACAATTGAAATAAGATCCCATTTTTAAGGCTTGATCAAGGGATTTCAACGAAGAAACGATGTAAGCACTAATCCTTAGCTGGTTTATGTGTTTGAATGATTGTTGGGTGTCCAATATACTAGATTTAAGTGTTAAATTGAAATGGTAATCACTAGTATGGCGTACACATGCGAAATCCCACTATTGGGTGAGAAATTGTGTGTAGACTGGGGTCCACACAAGACCGACCACGATTGATAGACGCAAATAAGGTTTTTGGAATGTTTTGTGTACATTCTAAAACACTGAATGATACCAGACCCCTAGAGTTAGGTGAAAAGAGTATTAAAAGCCCAAAGTAATGTATCATTAACATCTAATGATGCAGATTGACGGTATTGGATTGCTGTGCGAGGAGCGACGATCTAGCAATATTCTAGCGTGTACAGGTGGGGTTGACTATCTCTTCCTCACTCTTTAGTATTATGCGGATGTTGGATACGGAATATGATTCATGTTTAAATTCGTGTACTTAGTACTATGCTAAGAATGTATCCTTGCGTGGAATGATTGATATGATATCTTGATGACTAGCTACTCGCTTTCTAGTACTAGGATATTATGATTAGCTTCGTGTTTGTTTGCTTTCTTTGCTTAGGTTAGCATTTTGAATAAGCATGTCTATATGTTGCGTGGAATGAAAACTATGATTGTAAAACTAAAGAACATTAAAGGTTTACTAAGAACTCCACGTACCGGGGTGATGGACGGGCAGGGGTACATCACGTAGATGTTATCCGGTTGTGACCAGGATGTCATCGTGGGTATCCCCCAAGTAGGCCAAACTGTGAGTGGCCGTATGAGACCCTTGAATTTGGAAGTCATGATGATTTTTCCCTTGGTTTCAGTATCTTCTTGAGTCATGGTCTTAGAGGTAGACTTCTGTTTTATGAAGATATCGTGCCTGATTGTGTTCAAGACCACAATTGGGATACCGAAAGTGGTTCACTCTTTCAGTTAATTCCTAATATTAGATGGTAGATTCCTGATATTAGAGCGCAACAGATAAATTGACTAAGTACTTGAAACGCCCCTAATGATTTGAAATTGTTTGCATGTTTCTTATGCTCGTTTGTATAATGCTATTGATGTGTAGGGGAGATCCACTGGGCTTTCGAGCTCACCCCATTTTCATTTTACAGGTACTCATGGGCCCAACGCTCAGTGAGGATGTAGACCGGAGACTAGAGGATTGAGAGAAAGAGAGAGGGTGATATTTTGTGTTAAACTGTCTCTCTGTTTTGAACAGTTTTTAGGATGTATATTTTGGATTTGGGCTGGAGGGACATGTATCATATTTTTGTGTATGTATCTATAGGACTGTTTTACCATCTTGAACATTGTTTTTATTTTGATTGATGAACTGATGATTTTTAGATATTATATGTTAAACAGTTTTCAATGATTTAGAAAGATTTGATCCGAAAAGTGCTTCCGCTACTATTTTCTTGATTTCCAGTATGAATATGATTTTGAACTTCTAGTGAATTTGATTTGAAATTAATTGCTTAGTGAAGCATGAATGAAATGATTATTTAAAATTATGAAACGATTTAAACCTCGTGTATAGAGGTTAGTGCAAAAATGATGATGATTATCACACGCCCGATGCCTCGGCGGACCACACGCCGAGCTTGGAGCCATGCGACGCCCGACGACAGGGCCTTAGATTGACAGATATGATGTCTGGCCCGGGGGTCGGGGTGTGACATTTTATTTTGCTGAATGTTTGCCACCGAAAAGGAAATTTCACCTAATTTTGATGTGGTCAGCTACAGGAAAAGGGTGGCTCTTAATCTGCACTTGCATGATGGAATCAAGCAGAATGAAGGCACCAAGAGTGACGATGAAAGATCACGTCGATTCAATGTTGACTATAGGATCCAATCATGCTGGGTCTTAAAGAAGTAAAGAACGGAAGAAGCTAGGCAATCATATCTTGCATCATAGTTTTTTAAGGACAATGTGCAATACCATTTTTTATATTTCAGTTATGGATCATTTGAACATGATTATAGTTAATTTATAACAATCTCAACTATTTTTCATTTGAATTTTGTCATTTTATTTTGTCTTTTGAGGCAGATTATTTTATTTTTGACTCATCTATGAATAAAGTTATTCACATGTGAACTTTATTATACTAATTTTATTAAAAAATGATACAAGTGATCAATTCATGGTTTATTTATATTATTATTCACGCACTATACCACACTTCATGAGTTATTATTCACAGATTATTATACTAATTTTATTTGATCTTTATCCCTACATTATGTTATATTATACCACATTTCACGGGTTATTCGTACCATTATTCACGCACTATTCAATCGTTATCGCTAGATTTTTATACACACATTATTCGATCTGTATCCCTATATTATACTACATTTTATGGGTTATATATATCATCATACATGCATTATTTGATCGTTATCGCTATATGTTTAAACGTGTATTATTCGATTTTTATCACTGCATTATACCACATTTTGTGAGTTATATATACTATTATTATTCATGCATTATTCGATCGTTATCGCTAAATTTTTTATACGAGTATTATTCGATCGTTATCGCTAGGTTGGGTCCTTTTATGAGCTGTTGACCTTTGTAGATACCAAAAAAAAAAAAAATCTTTTGTTGATGATATATATATATATACACCATGTTATTTGTGTATCATACATATGGACAAGAATAATATTATTTTGTCCATGGGAGGGAAAATACAATGCAATTCTTGAGCTAATAGGCTAACCTCAAGGAAAAGTACAGCATAATACTTTAGCTCTTATTCTTATTTTTTAAAAAAGAAATTAATCTAATTAAGTTCATTTTTTAATGTAGGTATATCTAAAGATTGGAACAATGGAAAACTTGAGTTTATAAGCTTGGATTGTGTATCAAGATGGGACGTGATGATCCTTCAAGAAGAATCTTTGCTTATAGAACTTTTATTTTTGTTTATTAGGATTAATAACGATAAGTAGTGTAAATAATAATTACACTTTTTTATGGATTGTATATATGTTTGGTACTATGAAATTTTTTATTCATAAGTGATACGAATAATGAGCGCATATATATATATATATAATATGTACTTTAATTTTGACTAAATAATGCGTGTATAACAAAATAATAATTCATGTATAATGTGCGTTAATAGCAGTATAATATGAGAAGAATTTCATAATAATGCGGGGATAAACGAATAATGTGCACACACACACACACACACACATATATACATACATAAAATATGTACCTTATTTATGACTGATTAATGCAAGTATAACAATCTATCCACATTGATAAGAGCCATTGTTACCTCAAAAAGAATGTGTAGTTGTGACCTTAGAATTGGAGATAAACTAATCTTATTCAATTTATGTGTACTTCCATTTTATGGTTATGATGTAATCTTGGAGATGGACTACTTAGACTACTATCAAGCTCAGATATATTGTCCTAAGAGGTGAGTAACTATAGCCTTACCTTTGGGAGAAACATATAGAATCAACAATGATATGCAGAGATTACTAGGAAGCCCAATCATAGCCATGTTGAACTGCCTAACGCAGAAAGATGAGTTCCAGAAACTTTATAAGGAAGACTTTGTAGAGCAAAGAGGAAACTAGAACTTAGTAGTTGTTAGTGAGTACGAAGATATATTTCCATATGACTTACCCGGACTACCAATAGAGCGGATCGAGTAAAAGACTTAACTAGATGAGATTTGAGAAAAAAGATTCATCAGGCCGAGTGAATCACCATGGGAAGCTCCGGTGTTGTTCGTGAAGAAAAAAGATAGGTCCATGAGACTATGTGTCGACTATCAAAATTGAACTAGGCAACAATAAAGAACAAGTATCCTCTGTCAAGGATCAATGACTTATTCGATCAATTGAGAGGAGCCACTCATTTCTCAAAGATTGATCTTAGTTCAGGAAATCACCATTTGAGAATCCAAGAGTCACAAGATAACCCATTGGTTTGATCAACGTCCCAGTAGCTTTCATGGATTTGATGAATCAAGTGTTTAGATGATACTTTGACCAATTAGTTATAGTGTTCGTAGATGACATCCTGATCTACTCTAAGTCAAAAGTTGAACACTTAGAGCACTTGAGGATTGTGTTAGAGACACTTAGAAAAAACCAATTGTATGCCAGGTTCAACAAGTGTGAGTTCTAGATGAAGACGGTCAAGCTCCTCGGCCATGTAGTATCAACAAATGACATCTCTATAGATTTGGAGAAGGTGGAAGCTGGCATAGACTGGAAACAACCAAAGATAGTCGTAGATATCGGGAGTTTCTTAGGCCTGGTCAAGTGCTATCAAAGGTTCATCTATGATTTCTCTAAATTGGTAGAGCCCACGACCAAACTAACTAGGAAGGGAGTCAAGTTCGATTGGGACGAGAAGTGTGAACAATCATTCTAAAAGCTGAAGAGGAGTTTGACTATGCCCCCCATCTTAGTTACTCTTACCAATGGTGTTACTTATGTTGTATGTGAATGCTTCATAGAACGGATTGTGAGTGGTTTTGATGGAAGATGGAAAGGGACAACATATGCCTCAAGACAATTAAAGATCCATGAACAAAAGTACCTGACCCATGACTTAGAGTTGGTTGCCATTGTGTTCGCCCTAAAGATTTGGAGGCACTATCTTTATGTTGAGAAGTTTAATCTACTTTCAGATCATAAGAGTTTGAAGAACATCTATACCCAAAAAGATTTAAACCTTAAGCAATAAAGACAGATGGAATTTCTTATGGATTATGACCTTGAACTACACTACGACCCATGTAGTGGCCGTGCCTTTAGTAGGAAGCTCATTAAGCAAAATGTGGATAAGGGTTAGATGTACCAATTACTTGAGGAGTTCAAATTGGGTGTAAACATAGATGAGAACTAGGCCTACCTCTACAATATGTTTTGTTAATTGGATCTTCTATATCAAATCAAGGATGAACAAAAGCAAGACAAGTGGCTCATAAGCCTAATAAATGGAGTTGAACAAGGTAAGCACGCTAACTTGAAGCTTGATGCTAAAAATAACTTAAGGCCCAGAAATAGAATTTGTGTACCCCAAACTGGACATAGTAAATAACCCAAATTGGATGAAGCCCATCAGACCAATTACACGATGCAACCAGGCGACGACAAGATGTATCAAAATCTTAGAAAGACCTTCTAGTGAAGAGGAATGAAAAGGGATGCGGCTAGCGATCTCTCCAAGTACTTAACCTATGAACAAGTGAAGGCAGAACACCGAAAACCTTCCGAAATGTTACAACTACTCCCTATCCTTAAATAGAAGTGGGATAACATTGCCATAGAAATTTGTTTGTGGAGTGCCTCGAAACCAGAAGGAAGAGGATACTGTATGGTTCATTGTCGATCATCTTACTAAAAAGGCTCATTTCCTGCCAATTAGATCCACATATCAAGTCAGTAAGTTGGGAGAACTCTACGTGAAAAAATAGTAAAATATCATGGTTTGCCCAAGATGATAGTATCTAACCAAGACTCTCGATTCACTTCACATTTTTGGCAGAGTCTACAAAAGGAATTGGGCACCAAACTCACCATGAGTACCGCTTTTCACCTTCAAACTAATGGCCAATCTGAGAGAGTCATTCGGATACTAGAAGACATGTTGAGGTGTTGTGTTATTGAATTTAATGGAAATGGGAGTAAGTATCTACACTTGGCGGAATTTGTCAATAGCAACAATTATCAGACAAGTTTAAAGATTGCTCCATATGAAACTCTTTATGGAAAGCGCTGCAGATTAGCAACCTGTTGGGCTAAACTTGAGGATCATGAACTTACTGGGCCAGACTTGGTGGAAGAAATGAATCACCAAGTCAAACTGATACAGAAAAGGTACGGCTCAGAGTCATCAAAAGAGTTATGTAGACAAAAGAAGGAGACCCTAGAGTTCCAAGCAAGCGACAAAGTATTCTTGAGGGTAATTCTTCAGAAAGGGATTAAAAGGTTCAGATACAAAGGGAAGCTATTGCCCAAATTTGTCATTCCATTTGAGATACTTAGAAGAATTAGAGAATGCGCCTACGAGTTAAACCTACTGAACCAAATGACCTTAGCACACATCATGTTCCATGTGTCAATGCTGAGGAAGTATGAACCTAATCCCTCTCATATAATCCATTGGGAGGAGGTGAACATTCAAGATGATGCTACTTACGAAGAAGCAGCAGTTAGGATCCTCGATCGCAAGACATATAACTTGAGAAGAAAAGATATTCCTTAGTCAAAGTTCTTTGGAAACATCATGGAGTTGAGGAAGCCACCTAGGAGCTAGAAAGTGAAATGATGACTAAATATCCACACCTTTTTACTAGAAATACCTCAGAAAATGATATCTGAGCAAGTATGTACAAATTTGGAGGATGAAATTCTTTTAAGGAGGGTAGGTTGTAATATCTTGAAAAAAATTATATGAAATTCTTTTAAATGAAATAAATAAATAAGTATTGATCCTTGAGAGTTTTATGAGTTTTGGATACAATATTTTTTATATTTTAAATTATAACCAAAAGGAGAAATAAAATTAATATAGGGAAGCTTGTAGAAATTCTAGTGTAAAAATAAATATATTTTGGTTGCAAAGGAAACCATAATGTGATATTAAAAAATATGAAATAAGTTAATAAAGAAAATAGATGTAATAGAAGTATTTAATTATATGAATGAAGATAAAGAAACATTATTGTGTGGCCTATATGATGAATAAAGCAAATAGATGTATTTAATTATATGAATAAATATAAATTTATTCCCTTCAATTATGTGAAATTTAAGGTGCAACAGTATTGTGTGACCTAAACGATGAATAAAAATTAATTCCTTAGAGTGATCACTCAATTTGTGGAATTACCAAGTATCTAAGATGCCACACGCTTAGGAAATGAGAAACTAGAAGTGGAATAGAAATTAGAAAGTCCCCTAGCTTTGATAGCCTATGTGTGCACAAGAGAGAAGATAGAAAGATTTCCATACACACCGAAGAGGACAAATTTGAAAGTATCCCACGTTGACCATGACACACAAGAAAACAAATTAGAAAGGATCCTACGCTAATCATGTATAGAACAAACAGTCCAAACCATGGTGGAGTTTCTAAAATATCCCTAGACTAGTGCACACCGCCAAAGAAACCAAAATAGAAGTTGCTAAACTCAACCAATGTGCATACCAAGATAACAATTAGACACGTTGCTAATACATATTGGAAAGATTCCTAACTATCACCAAGAGAGGAAATTGAAATACCCCTTACTTGACCCATGACACCATAAAGAAAAATAGAAAGCGTATATTAATCCATGATACCCCAATAGAAGAAGAATCAACAAACATCTCTCTTGGAAATAAGATTAGAAAATGGTCCCATGATCCATGTATACACAAAAGAGACGCCCTAAATCGTGTTTTAACCCATATTAGAAGATTCCACACACATTTGAACACAAATCTTGCTAAGAACCAACAATAGAAGATTCCCAAAACATGTCATGTGTGCACCACAAGAGAGGAACTAAAATAGAAGTTGCCTTGCCTATCCATGACGCACAAAAGAGGCACAAAAATGGGACCCATGCTCCTACATGACACACAAGAAAAGGAAATGGGAAAGATTTACTTGTTGATCATGTGTGCACTAACAAGAAAATGAAAAGGAAGGTTTCTATACAAATCGTGTGTGCACAAGTAGGAAACAACATCAGCAAGTGGTCCCCAAACCATAGACACCAACATTGGAATGTGCAATATTCCCTTGCCAAATCGTTGCATGAGCCGAAACATACACACAAGAGAAAAGTAGAAAGTTGCCCATACAAATCTATTTTCACACAAAAAAAGGAAACCCTAATAGTCCATTGCCTAAGCCGTGTGCACAAGATGGGATGGGAAGTGCTAGTGTGAACACTCTCTAGCCTCTCTCTTGGCACCTCTTTTCAATTCTTAAGAATTATTAAGCGTGAAATTTTCAGTTCTTGAGATTCTAGACGTCTTAGAGGCTGGAAGGGCTGCTAAAATTATGATTTTGCAACTAAGATTTCAAAATGTTGAGGTGGAAGTTATTTTGATACTCTTATCTTGTTATTTTAAATTCAATGAGTTATTCATGTGCATGTTTTATTTTTAGTTTTTTTATGCATTCCATGTTTTACTGTCATCAAATCATGTTATGCTTAGATCTCACATTCTTGGGTTTGTTTGATTAACGATGCACACTACATGACGTTTTGGTTATGTGAATATCATGTTCACATGCTGAATTTTATTTTTATTATTCATGGTTAATTCAAGAAAATAAAGATTGATTATGATAAGAATTACATACTGTCACAATGATTTACAGGGATTACTGTGGGTGTTCTTTAGATGTGAACTCGGATTAGTTTATAGTTTATGTGGGTAAGGTCCTAAAATACTTGAAATAAGGATTAGGCCCTAAATCTGGTGAAACTTGGCATAAAGGAATGCCCTTTCACTCTTTGTGAAGTATTATTATAAGAACATCAAGTTTGATTCCTTTCAGTCTAAGTTTTCAACTATTAAACAATAAATTGATTGAATCACTTAAATTTTTAAAGTGTTTGACATGAATGCCTTATTGATTTGAAGTAATGATTTGACTATTTTCAGAATGATCCACTAGGCTTTGTGTTCACCCTTCCTCCTTTAATTTTTCAAGGAATTGAAAAACATGAAGATGCATGCTAATCACTTAGGAAATATGTTAGAATATTTTATTTGGAGCATTTTTAATTCATTTTAAGGGCATATTGCCCAATTTTGATTATTCCACTATATTACATTTGAGTTATGTACTCCTTTTCATTAATAAAGTTGAAGAATTATTTTATCTCTAATTATCATGTCCTGTTAAATTAAGTGAATGTAATTGTGTTGAGTACTTTGAAAGTTCAACAGACTAGGGAAAAAAGATAATAGAAAGTTAAGTGTGATTTATTTGTAAAAGTAACATAGCCTAGCCCACCGTGTGGTCTAGTCCACTAAGTCAGGGGTTGGGGTGTTACAACTATAATTTTAATTAATAGTGTCATTTTTAATTAAATAAAAATCACTTTAAAGTATTTGAATGATATTCTCTAACCACCGCCACTATCATCTTTAATTAATTAAAGATGATAGTATCATTTTTAATTAAAGAAAAATGATTGTAAAGTCCATGAATATTATTCTCCAACCACCACCACTATCATTTTTAATCAAATAAAATTTACTTTAAAGTACATGAATAATATTCTCCAACCATCACCACTATCATCTTTATTTAATTAAAGATGATAGTACCATTTTAATTAAATCAAAATGATTTAAAGTATATGAATAATATTCTTCAACTACCACTATTATCATCTTTAATTAATTAAAGAGGATAGTGTTATTTTTAATTATATAAAAATGACTTTATAGTACATGAATAATATTCTTCAACCACCACTAATTTCACCTTTACTTAATTAAAGAGGATAATGTCATTTTTAATTAAATAAAGATAGCTTTAAAGTACGTGAATAATATGTTTCAAACCGCCATTATTAATACTTACACTTGCTTGCAAACAAGCATGCATGACCTCCTTGTGTCTCCATTATTCTATGTTAACCTCCACCATACCATAAAAACTAATTTTAATGATTAAAACTCTACTATAAATAGAGAACATCTCCCCCCATTTTCCTCTTATCGAATTGAAGCTGTGAAGTATGCTTGAGAGGAAAGGAAGAGGAGGAGAGTTTGGAATGAAGAGTAGCGAAAGTTGAGGCATAAGTTTTCTCATTAGTCTCTTTAATTTTTTTTTCTATTCCTTTTATTTAATGCAAAATTTTAGTTGTAGTGTGGCCTAAAAGACCACACCACTCTGGGTGAGTTTTTGAAAACCATATAATGCCCAAAAAGGTCCAAACCTTCACCATCAAAGAGTGGCTGAAATAAGTATTTCAAAATCGCCCAACATTAGTTACAAAATAGTAACTTTCATGCCATTTCTGTAACGACAGATGCATGATCCAAAGAAACTTCTATTACCATGTCGAACCTTGTCAAGTGCACTACATAATAGAATTAAGATTGACCCCAATCCCTACAAACTACATATCAAAAATTGTTGCACAAAAACGAGACATATTCGCAAAGCAAAAGGTTCATGTGCATTTCTGTTCAAACATGGGGCTGGCTAAGGAAAATGGTCATTTCCATGATGTTCTTCATTTTGAGCACGACAAGATAGACTCAAGCATCATATAAAACAGAGTCCCAAAACTCAAGTTATGGCCTGTTGAAGTTTAGTATATCATAGATGTAACTCGTAAATTAGACCTTAAACAACCCACTTCAAAGTTCATGGGCTATTTTGAACCCCAAAACACTTTAGAGGTTATTTTGAACCTAAAAACAAGTTTTGTAGCTAAATTTAATGCCAACTAGGACTCAAATGCTTTATAGGAATCTCAGAGGATTGGCAACACTATGAGCATTAAGCAACATAAATAATGTGTAAATTGAGGTGGAGATGATTTTCAACTCACATACTTTTTAACTGTATTTGCTTGCATATTATATATAAATGGCCTAGGTGGTAGTAGAATGCACCCTTTATAGATTGTATGATTAAATACTTATATTTGCATTGATTATGTGAATGACAAGAATATGATATGAATGTATGTTGTTTATTATGATTATATGCATGTGTCCATGATAGATTTAGAGCATATACATGATGTTGTTCGCGTATGGAATGATATGCACATAAATTTACTAGATGAGTATAGTCAATAAGAAAATGTTATTTTAGAATTCAAGCATGGTAAAGATATGATTAAATGAATGTTACTTACTATACTCATATGCACGAGGGTATGAAGAATTTATCTTTTAGAGAATTATCATTTAATATGCATGAATACTTTAGTGACCAAATACAAAATCACTCTTAACAAGATAACAAAACACTTGGAGGGGTTGATTGGTTGAAAGACAATCAATGGTGGTTCTCGCCTTAATGTATTGATTAAGAGATGGGTGTATGATCACACTTAAGAAACTCGATCTTGCCTCACATATCTCCCGAGTTTGAAGATTGCTAGACATACAAGAGCATTGCTTCAACACCAGTGACATTCCAGTAGGACTCACTTGGCCAGAGGTACAAGAATCACCATAAGGTTGGCCACCTACCTCGACTGACTAAAAACAATCTAATGTTTATATTGCCTAACATATGGAAGTGATTGATTGTATGATGTGCTTGCTATATTGTTAGATTATCTGTGAATTAGAATGATCCACTAGGCTCGTAAAGCTCACCCCTTCAATTTTTCAAATGCAGGAAGCCAATATAACAACTGAGAGACTTGGGCCAGAATTTAGTATCCTTATTTTCTTGAAATATTGTACCTTATGATGTTATTTAGACACTACTATGTACAAGAGTATGAATGTAATGATTAAAGGCCATTTGATCAATGTATGAACTCTGATGTGGGGTACTTTTGGGCACACCATTAGTACATTATGTTTTTGCTATTAATGGTCGTGATACTGTGGAAACTAGTTTTAAAATTAATAAACTAGTATGACGATGAAATGACTCAAATACTAGTAACACCTTAGAATATACATAAAATCGTTTTAAAGTTTTGAGACAGGGATTACAAGTTTAAGTTGATAGTAGGTAAGCCTTATCCCAATTAAAGTTAAACATTGAACAGCAGGTAAGTTATCCTACTCTAGGAAAGCATAGCTTTTAAGCAGAATAAGTTTGGGTACCTTGACTGGAGGTTGTCCCACCAACTTGGATAAGTAATCAAATACAAGGAACAAGTTTTCAAATAAATGAACTATTTTTCTAATATATCTACTCTCAAAGATTTTCTACTCTCACATGTACATATATGTATAAAGAAATAATTTTTAAATGTTTTTACTTTTAAACTGAAAAGAGGGTGTTACAGTTAAAAGAATTTAAAAGATTTAAAGACTTAGGTTAGAGATTTAAAATGTGTAAAAACAAAACACTTGTTTGGCCAAGACACGAGATCGAGAGGATTGTATATCTTTGGTTTCTACATGGTATGAGACGTGTCGAAATTCAGACGTATGAAAGAATCCTCGACTCAAAGATTTAAAAATCATGTTTTATGAATAGTCGGTGACTTTGGAAGAGCTTGCATCCATATGCTTAGCTTGTATTGAATAATTAAGTACAATGGGGCTTGGGAGGCCTTAGTTCAAGACATTTGTAAAATTTTAGTGGTTTAGTGAGATTTCTAAGTGGAAGTCTATGTCACCAGGCAAGGGTAGTATGGGATACTTGAACTTAGGGGCATGGAGGAAAGGTTGGAAGTTTCTCCATGCTAGCATGAAATTGTACGATTACGTATATTAATTGTTTTGCTTACTTGTTATTTTCAGTAGAATTTTTTAAATTATGTATATCATGAAAAATTTTAATTATTGAGTCCAAATTCAGTACCCAGAAACATCAAAGGTTCGAGAGTAACCTCGCTGTGGACTTAAAAGTATAAACTAATAGGCCAATGAACAAACAAGAACTTAGAGACATGAACTAGAGTCATATTAGCATGATTAATATAAATATTTTAATTATAATAGTAGTTTGGTTACATACATGGATATCTACGATTGGTTTCATGACAATTGAATGAATATTAGGCTTGTAGATAATGCCTAGGTCCAAGAGATATGTCACAAGAGTTGCCATCACTGATGAGACTGAACAATAGGGACAAAGGCCATACGTGAACATTACTGAGGCCCAAATAGGCACTATGTTAACTCCTGAGTTGTTGACTAGGATTATCATTAGAGTTACTGAGCAAATTATGGGGGCACTCCCTAGATGCAGACGCCAATGGCACCACAGACACAGATACAGGTCTAGCACTAGGAACATATTTTGGTGCAGCAGTCAGCACCCTTACCTAAGGCTCTAGTTTGTTAGTGGACACATGAAGGTGTGAACGACAAGGAATGGATGACTCTGATAATGAATTTCAAAAACTTCATCCATCCATGTAATACCCCAAAAGTTTATAAGACCTCCACATCATTGGTGAACAGTTAAAATAAAATAACAAATTAAAGAAATAAGAAAATAATAAATATACTAAAAAATCATGTAAAATAAGTCCAAAGAAATCTAGAATAAATATAAAAATAATATAAATTTGGACAGCACGAAAAATGGCAAGGAAAAGATGCAAAAACTATAACTTCACTGGTAACTGCAGTAATGAAAGTGATTACCACAGTAATGAAGGACAAACCTAGAAATGAGCAAAAAGGATGGTATCGCCCTAGTAACTGCGGTAATGCTTTTATGACCGCGATAATGCGTGGTTTTCTACAAATAAGCAATGTTTCATGGGCAAACCCTAGATCTCAATTTCATGCGCCGCAACTTGGTGTTTCTCTCTCAAACCCTAACCTAGCCTTCTAATCTCATTTCTTAACATTTCTTTTGAGTTCTAAGGGAGATTATGCTCACTCAAACCCCTCTCTACTAATTTGCAAGCCTATATCCATGAAGAACAAGCTCCACAAAGAAGAGAATCTGTGGAGGTGTTGTCCCAAATGACTTATGCTCAAGTAAATCACGAAACCTTAGTTGTAAACTCGTTTTCCTAGCATTGGGTAACATTTCTTAAGTGTATGCTCATTTTTCTTTGAAGCATGCGTCCTTTGAGGGTTGTAAGATGTTGCATTGGTGAGAAACGAAGGGGGAAATGTAGAGCTTTAAGGTATAAAGATTTCCTTTAATTAGATGTGTGTTTTTAAGCTAAATGTGTGTATAATACAGTGTTAGACAAAGAGAGAAACCACGAATGGGACAGTGCACACACAGTTGTTGCATTTCTAGAAATCTCGTATTTATCGTGGTAATAAACCGTAGTAACATACACGCAAAGAACCCAAACCCCACTGGTTACTATAGTAACATGTTGAAAAACTAGCCTATGCATTGGTTACCATGGTAACCAATAGCAGTAACACATGTCAACGATTCCAGTGAGTACTATAATGCATCCCAGACTTAGTTTTTTGTGTGTACACCATAAAATACCAATGTACGGGACATGAAGCTTTGATTTTTAACATGTTTTGAATGTTTTGGACTCACATTATCTTTGTATTACAATCTTATAGATTAAAGATCTAAAACACGTGCGGCGAGGAGCAAAGGCACAAGGGAAGGAAATACCATGTGGTTGTGATTATTGTACTCTCTACTATTATTTGGATTTTAAATACTAAACATGATGCTTGTCTACTTTAAAATGAATACATAGGAGCATGCTAGGATTGTTCTTGAGTGACTATTGATTGAAATGATTCACGCTATGATTGCATTACTTGAATGTCAGTATGATTGATTTACATGCATTTGAATTAGTACTTGTGATGAATGAAATGCAATGTTATTGTAAAACTAAAGAAGATTAAATTAAGATTTCATGACCATGTACTAGGACGATGATCGACTTTTGGGTGTCATTGCGGATGTCCCTAATTTAGATTGGCTGCGGGGCTAGGTGTCACTTCGGACCTCACACCCCATCAAGGTCCCGAAAGGTAACCAACCCTTGGATGTTTTCCCAGAACACAAGGTGGGGACACTAAGGGGAAGACATTTCAGTCTAATTTGCAAAGAAAAACAAGAAAGTGTTTAAAATGCCCTAACGTAATGAAAATGTTTGCATGTTTTATATTTTGGTCTGAATAATACTAGTGATGTTCTGTATAATCCACTGGGCTTTCGAGCTCACTCTACTTTCTTTTTCACATGAGATTTGATGTAGCATGAGTTGACCATCTCTGGGCGACTCCGATTATTTTATTGAAACCTCACTGGGGAGGTTGTTAAATGTCTTTTGCATATAATATATTCTTGCACTTAACTTGACCAATGTTCATGCCCCTTCTTTTGGAGTGATCATTTTATTCATAATTAAATGTTTTAATTTTATTTTGAAAGTCTTTGGGTTGTTTAAATGTTGATTTTCAAGGTTCTTGTTAGCGGACTCGCAAGTATACGAGATCGCAGCAGTAATATCCGGAAAGTCCGGGTATCGTCCTCAGGGAATACTAATGGTGGTTGAATTTTCTTTAATAACAAATTGAA
>JAJIYU010007046.1:0-19714 GCA_030144865.1 Tinospora cordifolia | reverse complement strand
ATTTTCACAATATCTCTAATTTATTTTATTTTTCATGTGCCAACCCACCATTTGCACCCAAAATTTCTTAAAATCCTTGAAATTAATTTATTTGACTTATTTTATTTATTTCCTCAAATTAATTATTATTTGACAAAATTTTGGGGTATTACAGAAACTATAAATGACAATGATGAATCTTTTGCATTAGATCTTAGAAATATTAGATTTGGTTTTGCTATAGATGGTTTTAATCCTTTTCAAGACCTTAGTTCGAGGTACAATTGCTGGCCAATAATAGTAGTTACATATAACTTACCTCCATGGTTGTGCATGTTGAAGGATAATTTAATGTTGACATTACTCATTCCTAGGCTGAAATAACCAGGAAATGATATAGATATTTACTTAGCACCTTTGATAGACGATTTGAAATTGTTATGGACAAATAGAGTTGACATGTATGATGCATTTACAATATCAAAATTCAACTTAAGAGCAATCTTAATGTGGACTTGTGACGACCTACATTTTTTGACATCGGATTGACAGATTCGACATTTATGTACTCCATGTATTTTCTAGAATTTTAATGAGAAAATACAAAATTTTTTCCAATTTTGTCCAATTTCGGATTAATTATTAAAGAAAATAGAAATAATTCGAGAAAATGTGATTTTAAGGAGAAAACACATGAAAATATTAGGGGAAATGTGTTTTCTTGAAAAAAAACAAATTATAGGATTAATTTATGAATTTTTGGAGCAATTATCGGATTTTTAGAATAATAAATGTAATTTTTGGGGGGAAAAATGTGATTTTGGGGAAATTATACAATTTTTGGAGAAAATAATTAAATTAATAATGAAATGGTGTATAATGTTGGTATTTTGATGAAAAATGACGAATTAGACAATTTATGATTTTAGAGAAAGAAAAATGCAAAATTTCGATATATAACACATATATAAGTATATGTAATGATATAATCAAAAGAGACCATGAGAACTCATGGTTTATAATCCATGGTTTTGCCATCACTTTATGGCCTCCAATTTGGCCAATGAAGGCTCCCAACTAGGCATCCAGCATGTGATGCTAAGTGCCACCTAGAGCCACATGTCATTCACACCTTTGCTAAGCAAGCATCCCCATACAACAAAAAGACATTCTTGAGCTCAAACTCCAGAATTTCCAGATTCTATAGCAAACTTTCCAAGCTCAGAACTTCTTCAATTCTCCACCAAATCCTTCAAACTATAGCTTGATTTGAAGCTTATACCACCACCTATAAGGTCCTACAAGTAGTTTGCCTAATCTTGGAGTCGTTTGAAGCAGAAAACATCAAGAAGAGGGCTGTCCACACTGCTTAAACCCAGAAAAACCCAAAAAGTGTGTGCTGGAACCACTTTTGAAGCCTTGGACCTTGACAATTTCCAGTTCCTTTTTGAAGGTAAAATGGTTCATTCCCCTCATTTTCGTATGTACTTTGATCTCCAAGAGTTAGAGAATGAAAAATAGGGCCTTATACATTATTTTGGGACCCTTGAAGTTGGTTACTTACTCATAGTCACAACTGTGTAACAGAGATAGTTGAAGCAACCTTGGAAAAGTTCACTCTTGAACCACTCTAGGCACGTCCCTAAGGTAAAAAATCATCATTCTACTCCTTATCATAAGTATTTAAGTGTCAAAGGGGTAGAAACTAGAAATTGGAACGCTCAATGTGCTTTATAAGTCACTGTCGCTAACTGTTAGATGTACTGTTGCAACAGTGCCGACAGAAACAGTTGAGACCAAAATAAGAGCGGCATTCGGGACACCTAAAGGCACCCTTTCAGGCTAGAACCAGAGGCATTGTAGACTCGATAATAGAGGTTCTAGAAAGGTATAAAGACTTGATCCTGAACTCTTGTGGATGTGTCTTGTTAATACATGCAAATATGCTATGATTGTAGGGTGCTAGAGCAAATTCCTTGTGTTCTTTAGAATGTAGCAGAATATTGATGGAATGATAGACATGTTTTATATGTTGCATGCTACTGATTTGAAGTTGTTATGATTACTGAATGTGTTATGACCTGTAAACTGTAAGTAGACACAAGAAACAACCCATAGAATGGTGATTCAATGAAGGAATAGAAAACTAGAAAGATGGTGGAATCTGTGAACCCAGAAATTTTTGCAATCTAGCTCAAATTTCTGAGATAAAATTGACTGAGCATACCATGATAGATTGAGCTGAAATTTGGTGGAGAGACCCTTAGATATATCTAGAAGTAGCCTACAAAATTTCAGGACATTCCGATGTGTGTAGCTAAGTCAACTAAGGCAAACAGTCACTGCCTATCACAAGGGATACAGAATCTGTTTAGTTTTTCTTATCATGCTTAGAAACCTTAGTAAATGAGGTCCAAAAATTGTAATTTAAAATTTTAAAATAAATTTAGGAAGTCTAGAACAATTTTGCAAGGTTTGATGCAAATCCAATGAACTGATTGCCTGCATAAAAATCAGAAAAATGGTTGCACAGATGGGGTCATAGGCTAAGGTTTGTGCCTAAGTAATGGGAATTGGGAATATTGACCCTTTTGGCCCAATTGACCCCATAAGGACCAGAATTGACCCTGTGTGACTCTGTTGACCAGCTAGGTCAGCAAATGATAAGTTGACTAGGGTTGACCAAGATTGACCGAGGTCAATCAAATGGATTTAGTAACTAAGGCAAGGTGAACTATTCTTGACTAGGTCAAGTAATTGATTAACCAATGTTATAGAATTAGAGTGAGCAAAGTCTCACATTAATGTTAAGAAGTTGCATAGATTTCACAGGACCCAGTGCTAGTAGGACGCAATCGGTCGCGAGAGGAGCGCCGAGAGCGGATCATCCCAATGAGTAGTGTTTTCTAACTCCTTTCTTAGAGCTTGTTATTCTGTGCATTATGAAAATGGATTAAATATTGTGACGAATTTGCATTCTTTTAAATGGGTTTTAAATGAAAAGTGCACCGAGTCTCAAGGTCCGAGAGTACAGGGTTAGGATGAGTTGTGTCGGTCTCTTATGCTACCCCGAGAGGTGACCACCTAGCACAAAGTGCTCGCTAGGGGGTTCTGTGGGCATATGATGATGGCAATGCCAAGAAGACCTAATCGGGCCGTCATTATAAGGCAATGGCAATAAGTCTTGGTTGGTCGTTACGATGATGGCAATGGCAATAAGACCTAATTGAAGTCGACACGATGCGCCTAACTGTCTGTAACCCGCTCGAGTGATTTTTAATCGCCTCGGAGAACTTGCGAGCCTCGGCAAATGTTTTCACTATTTAACTGTTTTTGAATGAAGGTGCGCGACTGCATTACGATATTGAATTGTTTTTACAATTGCATTCACTTGCATATACTATTGCTCACGCATTTATGGCACATGTTTTAATTGAGGAATACTTGTTCTAAGTTTGAATTAGACTGCATTACTCACCGAGCCACCGTTGACAATTAGGCTCACTACTCTAACTTTTCAGTTTCTTCAGCAGCGGATAAGGGCAAGGGAGTGGTCATCGCATAGAGCCGCGTTCCCTTACTCTTTTTGGTATGACTTCTTTGTATTTCTCTTTCTGTTATCGTCTTTTGAGGGTTAGGACCTATGTATAGGGGTGAGGATAGCCTGTATATAATGAACAGTCTCTCCCGTTGCTACACATGTTGTAATGACCCGTTTTGGATAAATATCAAGTTTTTATTGGTGTTCATATGTTAAATCTCTTCTGCATTCCTTATGATTACTTTGAAAGTGTGTGATGTGGTGTTGTATGTTGAGGCTTAACAGTGTTTTGGCAAACTCGGCTTGCGGGCGGGTTTGTTGGGACATTGTGCCGGTTGATTCGTCCTTCATCCTAGGGAAGGGGTCCCAACAGCGTTGGTATTAGAGACCAATGTTTTTCCCAATTAAGGAATAACAAGCACTATTGGCCTAGGAGATTCTCAGAGTAATCACAGAAGTATAAAAGAGAAAATACCTTAGAAAAGACTTAGAGTAGCAACATGGGAGTATGGACAAACTTCCTAACTCCTAACTGGCAGAAAGAGGAACCAAGTGATAGTGGCCATATCACGAGGGGAATCAGACTTTCATAGGGTGTTAGTGAGTTTTAAGATTGAGACTTTGAACCTTATGGGTTAGGTGATTCCTTAGAAATAGCTGCCTTAATGTTTGAAGTTATGATCTGTTCATTTAGAACTAATGAAAGTTAAACATTTTTATGCAGACCACGATGCCTCCTCGACGTGGGAGACCATGCAAGACCCCAGAGCTAATACTGCCACCAACTCCGGTTCAGTTCAGACAGGACACCATCCAGAGGCTAGAGGCCTTGATCAAGGCATCTAATGAGGCTGGTCATGCCCAGGTAGCCTTACTGAGTGAGAGGCTTGACAAGATTGAGGCCGAGAGACAGAGGGCTGAGCAAGCAGCGCCTCCTATGCCGGTTGTACCTGAGATCCAAGAGGATGAGAAGGCTGCAGCCCAGGCAGAGGTAGCCCCAGTGAGGTAGGGTGATGACTCCACTCATGATTGCCTCTTGAAGAAATTCTTGGATCTGAGGCCAAAGGAGTTCCACGGGGATTTGAGTCTAGCTGCAGCGGAGAACTTGCTTCTCAACATTTAGAAGAATGCTTGGACATTGAAGCTATCAGAGGAGAACCAGGTGTTGTTCGCAACACACATGCTCGACAATGAGGCCGCTATTTGGTGGAGGGCCACTTAGTTTGTAGAGGATAGATTTCTACATGGGCCCGATTTCGGGAGCTATTCTTGAGTACCTGTGTCCCTACAGTAGAGAGAGAGCATAAGAAGGTGGAGTTCCTGACTTTACAGTAGGGAGATATGACAGTTAGGGAGTACGCCCACAGATTTTTTAGACCGGAAGCCTATACACCTGAGCTAGTGAGTAACCCGAGGGAGAGAGCTGGATTCTTCCATCGTGGGTTGAGGGCTAGCATTAGACAGGCTACGTCAGCATACAGTGAGGCTACTCTAGAGATCATATAGAGGCATGCACTACAGTTTGAGGTAGATGGTAGGGATCAACGTCTGACCACCCAGATGGTATAGAGTGCATCCTTCCAAACGTAGCCCCAGTCTCAGCCACAGTTGTAGGCATAGGGTGGCTATTGTGGTGGGTCCCGAGGAGGCAGGTTCCATAGGAAGAGGAAGTATACGGAGGGACAATCTGGAGGAGTGCAGACTCAACCTACTACTGTAGTCACCCTCGCAGCCACCCCAGTATAGGCATATCAGCCGGTGGGACAGCCACCGACCTAGGAAGGAGGCTGAGGTGGAGATCAAGGCAAAGGTAGAGGTAGAGATTCAGGGGGCAGAGGCCAGGGCCGGGGCCAGACCGACCAGAGACGACCGCTTATTTGTTACCAGTGTGGTCAGCCAGGCCACAAGAGATATCATTGCCCTATGTCTGTCTTGGCTTCCAGTGCACCCACCACCAGCACTCGAGAGACAGCACAGGCCATCACCTACCCAGATTCTGAGGCGATGAAGGCTTTAGTAGAGGGTAACATGTTCCTACTTGATACATCTATCTATGTGTTGATTAAAGCTGGATCTACATTGTCTTTTATTTCTGGGCATGTCATAGATAGATTAAGACATAGACTTGTTAGAGCATCTACATGGCTCGTGTTGAGCATTGAAGCCGGGGAACGAATCTACCCCAATTTGATTTGTGAGGGTTGCACGTTGAGGTTTGATGACTTCGAGACTCTTGTGGACCTTAGGGTACTAGGGTTCTTGGAGTTCGACATTATACTTGGGATGGATTGGCTAGCAGCTTATCAGGCCTATGTCGACTGCTTTGCTAAGAGGGTAATATTTCAGATTTCAGGGCAGCCTGTCATGACCTTCCAGGGTAGTGCTTCCGATAGACCGAGGACCCTGGGTAGGATAGCGACACAGTCTGACATAGATACACTGGCCAGTATGATCACCATTGGTGAAGGACCTTCACAGTAGAACATAGATGAGATTCCTATTGTTAGAGACTTTCCTGACGTGTTTCTCGATGATTTTCCTGGCTTACCTCCCAAACGGGAAATTGACTTTATCGTTGAGATTATTCCGGGGACACAGCCCATTTCGATCTCTCCTTATCGAATGACACCTAAGGAATTGCAGGAATTGAAGGTCCAACTTGAAGAGTTGATGATTAAGGGTTTTATTACCCCTAGTGTGTCACCTTGGGGTGCTCTAGTATTGTTTGTCAAGAAGAAGGATGGGAGCCTCCGCTTGTGTATCGACTACAGACAATTGAATAAGGTGACAGTGAAGAACAGGTACCCTCTCCTACGTATTGATGACTTATTTGACCAGCTCCGAGGTGCCACTGTATTTTCAAAGTTCGATCTAATATTTGGGTACCATCAGCTGAGAGTCAGGGAAGAGGATGTACCAAAGACGGCCTTTCGGACTCGCTATGGGCACTACGAGTTCTTAGTCATGCCGTTTGGCGTGACAAACACCCCAGCGATGTTCATGGACTTGATGCAAAGAGTGTTTCATCCCTACCTGGAGTCATTCGTCATCATCTTTATCAATGACATCCTTATTTACTCGAAGACTAGGGAGGAACACGCTGAGCACTTGAGGATCGCACTGCAGACTTTTAGAGATCATCGATTGTACGCCAAGTTTAGCAAATGCGAGTTCTGGTTAACAGAAGTCCAATTTTTGGGCCATGTAGTAGGAGTCGGGGGCATTTTAGTTGATCCAGCTAAGGTTGAGGCTATTATAGGTTGGCCAAGACCTACCACTGTGACAAAGATCTGTAGCTTTATGGGTTTGGCAGGTTATTATCGCAGATTTGTGTCAAACTTCTCGAGGATCGCTGCCCCCATGACGAAGCTTACCCAGAAGAACATGCCATTTGTGTGGATAGATAAGTATGAGGAAGCCTTTCTTGAGCTGAAGCGTCATTTGACATCTGCCCTAGTTCTTGTGCTACCAGAACCAGGCCGTGAGTTGACGATCTATACAGATGCATGTGGTATAGGCCTTGGGTGTGTATGGATGCAGGGAGATGGGGTTGTCGTTTTTGCCTCGCGACAGTTGAAAGTTCATGAGAGGAACTACCCCATGCATGACTTAGAGTTAGCGGTAGTAGTGTTTGCACTCAAGATCTAGCGACACTATCTGTATGGTGAGCGTTTCACACTTTATTCTGATCATAAGAGCCTCAAGTACCTATTTTCACAGAAAGACCTTAACATGAGGCAGACGAGATGGATGGAACTATTTATGAATTATGACTTTACCATAGATACCATCCCGGGAAAGCCAATGTGGTGGCTGATACGCTTAGTAGAGTATGGGTCGAGACCGCTTGTGTGGCTAGGCATATATCTCAGGAGTGGAGGATGATTGATTACGTGACAGTAATGAGTATCCACGAGACTTCGACTGAGACCAGAGTCAGTACACAGATGAGAGCCCAACCGGTGTTGCTTATTGAGATTATGGAGGTTCAGCCTCATAATGTTGATTTTATGACGTACCGGGGGCGGGCAGACGACAGTTCTTGTGTGGAGTGGTCGATTGATACTGATGGTGCACTGAGGTTTAGGGGATGATTGTGGGTACCAGATGACCCTCGCTTGATATAGGGAGTGCTAACAGAGTTGCACCGCTCGAGGTACACTGTCCATCCAAGTGCTAATAAGATGTATCAGGATGCTCGACGTACTTATTGGTGGCCGGGGATAAAACGGGATATTGCAGCCTTTGTGCAGAGATGTGATACGTGCCAACAGATTAAGGCTGAGCACCAGAGACCTAGTGGTTTATTACAGCCCTTGGCTATTCCCAAGTGGAAATGGGAGCACATTACCATGGACTTTGTGATGGGGTTGCCTCGAACTCAGCGTAGGCATGATGCGGTATGGGTTATTGTGGACAGACTTACTAAGTCGGCTCATTTCCTCCCGATGCATAGTAAAGATTCGGTGGAGAGGCTGAGTCGACTGTATATCCGCGAGATTGTGAGAGTACACGGGGTCCCAGTATCCATTGTGTCAGATAGAGATGCTCGGTTCACATCCTGTTTTGGGCAGAGCTTGCAGAATCAGTTAGGGATTAGCGTGACCCTAAGCACAGCCTTCCATCCACAAACTAATTGTAAGTCTGAGAGAGTTATTCAGGTACTTAAGGATATGTTGAGGGCATGCATAGTTGATTTTGGTGGTAGCTGGGAGGATCACTTGCCCCTGTATGAGTTTGCATATAATAACAGCTACTAGGCGAGCATCGGCATGGACCTTTTGTGGCATTGTATGGTCGACCTTGCCGATCGCTAGCTTGTTGGGCCGAGGTTGGTGACACAACAATTTTGGGCCCTACTTTTGTGCAAGAGCAGAATGAAAAGATTCAACGGATCCGTCAGAACATGAAAGCAGCTCAGGATAGGCAGAAGAGTTATGCAGATAACCGGAGGAAGTTCCTAGAGTTTGTTGTCGGTGATCATGTTCTCCTACGAGTTTCCCCTAGGAAGGGGCAGACTCGGTTTGGCATTTTAGGGAAACTCTCACCGAGGTATATTGGACCTTTCAAGATCCTTGAGCATGTAGGTCCTGTGGCATACTGATTGGTGTTGCTGCCTCAGTTATCGGGGGTACATAATGTGTTCCACGTATTGATGTTGAGGAAGTACCACCATGATCCCTCGCACGTGATTAATTGGAGACGCGTTGACTTGCGAGAGGATTGTACGTATGATGAGGCTCCGGTAGCCATCGTTGATTGAGCCATAAGGAAACTGCGCAACAAGGAGATACCAATGGTACGAGTAGGTTGGTAGTTCCATGGCGTTGAGTAGGACAATTGGGAGTGAGAAGATTATATGACGAGCCATTTCCCGGAGATTATGGGAGTTGCCCCTTGATCTTTAGTGCATCAGAGAATTTCGAGGACGAAATTCATCTTAAGGAGGGGAGACTGTGACGACCCACATTTTTGGACATCGGATTGACGGATCCGACATTTATGTATTCCATGTATTTTCTTGAATTTTATTGAAAAAATACAAAATTTTTCCCAGTTTTGGATTAATTATTAAAGAAAATAGAAATAATTTGAGAAAATGCGATTTTAAGGAGAAAACACATGAAAATATTAGGGAAAATGTGTTTTCTTGAGGAAAATAAATTATAAGATTAATTTACAAATTTTTGGAGCAATTATCGGATTTTTACAATGATAAATGTAATTTTTTGTGGGGGGGAGGGGGAGGGGGAAATGTGATTTTTGGGGAAATTATACAATTTTTGGAGAAAATAATTAAATTAATGATGAAATGGTGTATAATATTGATATTTTGATGAAAAATGACGAATTAGACAATTTATGATTTTAGATGAAGAAAAATGCAAAATTTCGATATATAACACATATATATAAGTATATGTAATGATATAATAAAAAGGGAAAACAAAAAAAAATTCGGATCGGACCCGGCGCACGGGCCGAATGGCCCGTGCCGGCCGAGCCTAGGGCCCGACCCGAGCGCGTGGGTGCATGCGGGCTTGAGCCTGCGCGCCCTTGAGGGCCCGACATGGGCCGGCCCATGCGCTTGATAGGGTCCAAGCACCCCCTTGTTTTGTCTTTTTGCACGAGATTTTTGATTTTTTTCGATTTTTGGCTGATTTCTTAGGGATTTTTGGCAAATTTTCCAGCACAAACCATGAGAACTCATGGTTTATAATTCATGGTTTTGCCATCACTTCATGGCCTCCAATTTGGCCAATGAAGGCTGCCAACTGGGCATCCAGCATGTGATGTTAAGAGCCACCTGGAAGTAACATGCCATTCACACCTTTGCCAAGCAAGCATCCCCATGCAACAAAAAGACATTCTTGATCTCAAACTCCAGAATTTCTAGGTTCTGTAGCAAACTTTCCAAGCTCAGAACTTCTTCAATTCTCCACCAAATTCTGCAAACTATAGCTTTATTTGAAGCTTGTACCACCACCTACACGGTCCTACAGGTAGTTTGCCTAGTCTTGGAGCCGTTTGAAGCAGAAAACATCAAGAAGAGGGTTGTCCACACTGCTTAAACCCAAAAAAACCAGAAAGTGTGTGCTGGAACCGCTTTTGAAGCCTTGGACCTTGGCCATTTCCAGTTCCTTTTTGAAGGTAAAATGGTTCATTCCCCTCATTTTCATATGTACTTTGATATCCAAGAGTTAGAGAATGAAAAATAGGGCCTTATACATGATTTTGGGACCCTTGAAGTTGGTTACTTACTCACTGTCATAACTGTGTAACAGAGACAGTTGGAGCAACCTTGGGAAAGTTCACTCTTGAACCACTCTAGGCATGTCCCTAAGGTAAAAAATCCATCATTCTACTCCTTATCATAAGTATTTAAGTGTCAAAGGGGTAGAAACCAGAAATTGGAACGCTCAATGTGCTTTATAAGTCACTGTCGCTAACTGTTAGGCGTACTGTTGCAACAGTGCCGACACAAACAGTTGAGACCAAAATAAGAGCTGAATTCAGGACACCTAAAGGCACCCTTTCAGGCTGGAACCAGAGGCATTGTAGGCTCCATAATAGAGGTTCTAGAAAGGTATAAAGACTTGACCCTGAACTCTTGTGGGTGTGTCTTGTTAATACATGCAAATAGGCTATGATTGTAGGGTGCTAGAGCAAATTCCTTGTGTTCTTTAGAATGCAGCAGAATATTGATGGAATGATAGACATGTTTTTGATGTTGCATGCTACTGATTCGAAGTGGTTGTGATTAATGAATGTGTTATGACCTGTAAACTATAAGTAGACAAAAGAAAATACCCATATAATGGTGATTCAATAAGGGAATTGAACACTAGAAAGATGGTGGAATCTGTGAACCCAGAAATTCCTGCAATCTGGACGAAATTTCTGAGATAACATTGATTGACCAAACCATGATATATTGAGCTTAAATTTGGTGGAGAGACCCTTAGATATGTCTAGAAGTGGCCTACAAAATTTCAGGACATTCTGATGTGTGTAGCTAGGTCAACTAAGGCAAACAGTCACTGCCTGTCACAGGGGATACGGAATCTGTGCAGTTTCTGTTATCTTGCTTAGAAACCTTAGTAAATAAGGTCCAAAAATTGTAACTTAAAATTCTGGGAAAACGTTATGAAGTCTAGAACAATTTTGCAAGGTTTGGTGCGAATCAGATGAACGGATTGCCCGCAGAAAAATCGGAAAAATGGTTGAGCAGATAGGGCCATAGGCTAAGCTTTGTACCTAAGTAATGGGAATTGGAAATATTGACCCTTTTGGCCCAATTGACCCCATAAGGACCAGAATTGACCCTGTGTGACTCTGTTTATCAGCTAGGTCAGCAAATGATAAGTTGACTAGGGTTGACCAAGATTGACCGAGGTTAATCAAATAGACTTGGTAACTAAGGCAAGGTGAATTATTTTTGACTAGGCCAAGTAATTGATTAACCAATGATATAGAATTAGAGTGAGCCAAGTCTCGTATTAATGTTAAGAAGTTGCGTCGATTTTACAGGACTCAATGCTAGCGGGACGCGATCGGTTGCGAAAGGAGCGCCGGAAGCGGAGCATCCCAGTGAGTAGTGTTTTCTAACTCATTTCTTTGAGCTTGTTATTCTGTGCATTATGAAAATGGATTACATATTGTGATAAATTTGCATTCTTTTAAATGGGTTTTAAATGAAAAGTGTACCGAGTCTCGAAGTCCGAGAGTACAGGGTTATGATGAGTTGTGTCGGTCTCTTATACGACCCCGAGAGGTGACCACCTAACACAAAGTGGCCGCTAGGGGGTTTTGTGGGCCTATGATGATGGCAACGCCAGTAAGACCTAATCGGGTCATCACTATAAGGCAACGACAATAAGTCCTGGTTGGTCGTTACAATGATGGCAACGGCAATAAGACCTAATCGAAATCGACACGATGCGCCTAACTGTCTGTAACCCGCTCGAGTAATTTTTAATTGCCTTGGAGAGCTTGTGAGCCTCGGCGAATGTTTTCACTATTTAACTGTTTTTGAATGAAGGTGCACGACTGCATTACGATTTTGAATTGTGTTTATTGTTGCATTCACTTGCATATACTATTGCTCATGCATTCATGGCACATGTTTTAATTGAGGAATACTTGTTATAAGTTTGAATTAGATTGCATTACTCACTGAGCCGCCGTTGACAATTAGGCTCACTACTCTAACTTTTCAGTTTCTTCAGCAGCGGATAAGGGCAAGGGAGTGGTCATCGCATAGAGCCGCGTTCCCTTACTCTTTTTGGTTTGAATTCTTTGTATTTCTTTTTCTGTTATCGTCTTTTGAGGGTTAGGACCTATGTATAGGGGTGAGGATAGCCTGTATATAATGAACAGTCTCTCTCGTTGCTATACATGTTGTAATGACCCGTTTTGGATAAATATCAAGTTTTTATTGGTTTTCGTATGTTAAATCTCTTCTGCATTCCTTATGATTACTCTGAAAGTGTGTGATGTGGTGTTGTATGTTGAGGCTTAACAGTGTCTTGGCAAACTCAGCTTGCGGGCGAGTTTGTTGGGACATTATGCCGGTTGATTCGTCCTTCATCCTAGGGAAGGGGTCTCGACAGGACTATAGATGATTTTCATGCTTATGCAAATATGTCTGGGTGGTCAACAAAAGGAAGATGTGCATGTCCTATTTGTCGCTTAGATACTTGCTCTGAATGGTTATGTCATAGTTGAAAATTCTCATACATGGGTCATAGAAGATTTTTAGTTCATGGCCATCCATATCGAAAAAAAGAGCTTGGTTTAATGGTAAACAAAAGCTACGAGGAAAACCAAAGTGGTTTACAAGAAGCAATTCTTGCAGAGGTAGAAAATATTGTAAATGACTGAGGGAATAGTAAAAAAAAGGAAGAGAAAGACAGAAGAGGAGGAACATACATGGAAAAAGAAGTCAATTTTCTTTCAATTGCCATATTGAAGTTATGCTTACAAATTTGTCTCATTATACTTTAAATTCATTGGTTTTGTGAAACATAATATGGATTCATTCTATTTCATAACATATAAAGTAATTAAGTAAAATTTATGCAGAGCTTGCTTTTACGTCATAATTTAGATGTGATGCACATTGAAAAGAATATATGTGATAGTATTATTCACACATTTCTAGATGTGAAAGGAAAATCAAAAGATGGACTCAATGCTCGTAGAGATTTGGAATGCATGAATATTAGAACTGAGTTACATGTTGAGAAGCGAGGAGATCGATTATATTTACCTGCTGCAATGCACACTCTTTTAAAAGAAGATAAACAAATTTTTTGTAGAAGATTAACAAATTTGAAGTTACCTGATGGTTATGGGTCTAACATTGAAAATTGTGGGTCCATTAAAGAATGTAAGATACTTGGCTTGAAGTCACATGATTGACATTTATTAATGCAATAAATTTTGCCTGTTGCTTTGAGAGAAGTTCTACCAAACGGTCCAAGATATGCAATTTCACGAGAGTTTTTTTAATGTACTTTGTGATAGAATCGTTGATCGAAATATATTATTGGACTTGGATGATTCAACAGCTGAAACTTTGTGCATTTTTTAGAGGTTCTTTCATCCATCTTTTTTTGATATTATGGTTCACTTAACAATTCACCTGGGATGAGAAGCTTGTTTGGGTGGACCAATCCAATATCGGTGGACATATTCATTTGAGAACTAGAATATATATCACTTTAATGTGTTTATCTATTTTATTATATATGTATGTTATTCCATTGCTCACTAAATAATTTAATGTAGTAATCTTTGTGTTGTTTTAGATTCATGAAAGTGCTAAAGGGCTATGTTAAGAATCATGCACGACCAGAGGGTTGTATACTTGAACGATATCTTGCCAATGAGTGTACCATATTTTGTAGCAAATATATTGAGAAAGCACATGAGGTAGGGATTCAATCAACACGGAATAAAGATGTTGAAAATGAAGATGAAGAAAATGAAATAGAATTGGAGGCCTACCCAATTCTTAGTAAAAAGAAAGTTGTGCTTTTGTCTGATATCTTGGATATTGCTCACCGTTATGTTTTATTAAATAGTTTAGAAGTTCAACCTTACATAGAGTAAGTATATTGTTTTTATAATTCATATCATAAATTATGAATATCTTAGTGCTTCGTTCAAGTTGGCGCTAACTTTATGTTGTTTATTAGAATGCACTTGAATGAACTTCCACATTCAAATAAAAATTTATTAAGGAATGAACATTTGTTGTATAAAAGACACATGAATGAATTTAATAGATGGATTCATGATAAGGTAAACAAACATTTTTCAACATGCATTTCCATTTATCTTAGCAAAGTAGTACTCATTATATTCTTTTGCTATATGATCAGATTAAGGAGCTTGCTAGACATAACAATGTTTCTAGTAAGCTAACATGGCTAACACTGGGTCCTAGGGAGCAAGTATTATCGTGTCAGGGATACGTAATAAACGGTCTCCATTTTCATACAAAAGATACATAGAAATCCCGACAAAATAGTGGTGTTTCAGTTGAAGCAATAACTCTTTGTAGGTCTAGTGCAAAAGATCAATCATAACAATCTGGGGAGGTCACTTATTATGGAGTCTTAAAAGATATCATAATTCTTGATTATCATAAATTTCATTTGCCTATTTTTAAGTGTGATTGGCCTAATATTGTCAATGATGTTAAGAAAGAAGAACGATTTACATTAGTCAATCTTCATGAGGGACAATCTCAATTTGATAAGGATTCATTTATTCTTGCATCACAAGCAAGGCAAGTTTTCTATTCTAGAGAAAATGAAACATCTAACTGGTATGTCGTTTTGAGAACTCCTCCAAGAGGTTTTCATGAGTTACAGGCATATGAAAAAACTATAAACTTGACACATGAGCCTACGAACATGTCAACATTTGGAGATGGAAACGTGGAACACTATACATTTTGTGAAAAATGTAAGCATTAAGTTCTATACTATAACTGAATGAATTTTTCTTGATTGAATTTTGTGATAATTATTTATTGCATCTAAAGTAATTAGTTAATTCTTTTTCATTTTGTATCAACAGACATATTATATCTTCTATAGCCACTATGACAAAAAAGAAGACTTTAGAAGCTGGTGAAGCAAGTATTCGCATTTTAGTTACTATTCTTTCCCTCGCGGCTACTATTCTTCTTCTTTAGTATAAGGTATCTACTCTTCATTCACATTTTCAACTTTCATCTCTTTCACGTTCATGATTTATAATGTTTGTTGATTACTATTATAGCTTTTGATTTAAAGTAAACAATGTTGATTACTATTATGGCTTTTGGTTTAAGATTAATAAACAATGCGAAATTTCATCTCTTTCACGTATATATGCTTTTTAAGAAAAATTAATATATAGCTAGGTCTAGGTGTCCAATCCCTTAGTGGGGCTAAGTGCTCTATGGATCATGTAAAACTATGCATAATATCATTTTTAGTTTTATTCTTATATGCCTTTGTTAGATATTGAGTTGCTTTAACTATTACAGTTGTTCTTTAGCTCTTATTCTTATTTTTTAAAAAAAATTAATCTAATTAACTTCATTGTTTTTTGATGTAAGTATATATATAAAGATTGGAAAAATGGAGAACTTGAGTTTATATGCTTGGATTGTGTGTCAAGATGAGATATGATGATCCTTCAAGAATTTTTTCTTTAGAACTTTTTATTTTTGTTTATTAGGATTAATAACGATAAATAATGTAAATAATAATTACACTTTTTGATAGATTGTATGTATGTTTATCATTATGAAATTTATTATTCTTAAGTGATACTAAATGAGCCATTTGAAATGATAGGACAAATGTTTAATAATGTTTATTTTATATTATGAATTTACAAATACAAGTAAATATATGCAATATATATTGTAGTAAAATATTTTTACGATTAAAAAAATGACAAATATGACAATGTTCAATTTTCGTTATAAGATACATAATATAACAACGTGCAGGGTTATAAGGGAAGGGTTTTCTACAACGTTCGCCCGTTGTTATAATACGTCTACAACAACAGGCATTATGACCATTGTCGAATATGTGTTAAAAAATCGAAGCATTTAACAATGTGCGAATGTTGTTGTAACCTTAGCTTTAGAACGATACACAATGCATTACAACAATAGGCACGTGACTGTTGTTAAAGGTTAGGGTTTTGTAACACCCCAACTCCCGAGACTTTCAATTTGACTTTACCACAAGGCGGGTCGGGCTGGTGTTACTTTACAAGTGACACACACTTGACTTTTTATTTCACTCATTTCATGCCTTAATTGTATTTGACAGTACATCACTTAAATTTAAAAATTTAATAAGGCAATAATACTAGAAATGAATGAAATTCATAAACTCAGTTAATTAAATAAAATTGAGTATATAATTTGATCTTGAAGAAAAACTATTACAGTAGAAGATTCAAAACTTGTGCAACATGCCCTTACATAGAAATTAGAAACTTTTAAAAAAGAACCTAACTAATATTCATAGTCTTCATGTGATTATCTGAAAAGTAGAAGGAAGGGGTGAACACATAGCCCAGTAGATCTTTCTAAACATTTAAATCATTATTTCAATTCAAACAAACCAAGCACATCAAAAACTTTTGTACATTAGGTGATTCAAACAAATTTCTTGTTTATGGTTGACATTAAGATCGAAAGAGTTTAATCTCTGTGTTCCACATTGTCGGGAGAGAGAATCACTTTCGAAAACTCAAACCCCGATATCTATGCAGTGGGATCACTATTGGAAACCCAGTTCAAAAATCATCAATGGTAAGTCGGGAAGCCGGATCAAGGGTGGAACACACACACAATGAAGTTATGCAGCCCATCATCATGCCGGTATGTGGTTAGGATCATTATTTAATTTTTTCTTAATGATAAAACACACAATATTGGATTAAACCATTAATATAACGTATACATAACATGAATCATTAAATATTTATTCATGGCACAATTCATGCATATCATGCATCACTATTCTTGACTTCTAAACATGCATAACCCATATATTCATGGCACATCAAATAAATAAATTATGCATATTAAAATATATATTTAAACAATCAACTTCAAAACATCATCACACATGCAAGGTTTATTCAAATTAAAATAAAGAAGTAAAAATTAGAAATCACTTCCACCTTAAATAAATCTCTTATGCACACTTCTGAAATCCAGCAGAGTTCCGTTATTTTAAAGCTTCTAAACACTTAAGAACTCTCAAAAACACTCAAGAACACACAAGAACACTCAAGAACAGTTCAAGATTACTCAAGAACTGAGGAGATTGCCAAGAAGAAGGCTAGAGAGAGTCAAGAGGGATTAGTATGCTCTTGATTTAGGATGAAAACAATGAGAGCACTAGGGGTCCTTTATACAGAATTTAAAATGGCATAGAATGGTATGTTTGTGGTGTTCTCCTTGTAGGAAACTTGCTAATTATTCAAATTTTCATGCCTTCCAAGTATAGGAAAATAGCAAGTGTGTTTGGAAAATTTAGAAACAAAATTTTTGGATTTTAGGAATTTTTTCAAATTTTTTTCATGATTTTCTTGGTTTTAATTGGAGCATTGATCTGGACTGTTGATGATCCTCAATCGCGTCATTCTGATCATGGTTGTGATTAACGAAATCACTATAGATCATCAGATCATCCTCGAGCACATCAATAGTTCATGATTAAAAACGTATTAGATTTGGACCATTAGATCTTCTCGAGCGCAGCACACTATTCGCCATCAACAAAGTGCCTCAAATTCGGACCATCAAATGAACCTCGATCGCGGTGTGTGGATCTCGTTCACGAACAACGAAACTCTCCTAGATCGTCCGATCTTCCTCGATCGTGGTACGTTCACGATCTCCGAACACGGCTTTGATCTGGACGCTTGGATCGTCCTCAAGCGCAGCCCCAGATGATCATCACAACGCGAGCACAGATCCTGGCCACACGATCAATCTCGAGCGTAGTGTTCTGATTTTCGTTCGCGATCAACAAAGTAGATCTGGACTGTTGGATCAGGCGAATTGATTTTTGCCCGTTGGATCTTGATGATTCGGTGCTCCTGAGTGCTGGTTTTGATCTCGTTCGTTGGATCAGACAGATTGATTGTGGGTAGTTAGATGTAGCTTCTATTACCAAAATTGCTTCCTAAGGTTGCTACTATCCGAAATTTGCTAATTATACACTTTCTAATTGATGTAAACATGGTTTATTGCACATGTCCTTCTATTTTATTAACTTGTTAATATTTTTTCATTCTATTTCTTTAATATTGTATTTATTTTATATTTTTTTATTTCTTTAATATTTTTAATGCCAATAATTAAATAATCTATATTTTTCATCTCTTCATTTTCATATATTTTTATTTATATTTCATTTCATTATTTATGTAATTATAAATTGATACTTATATAATTTTATATTTATTTTAGATAAATATAAGCATACTACATTTTTATTCAATTATGTAAATTTTTCTATATACATATTTCTATAATATGTAGTATTTAACACTCATTATACCAAAACACATATTATTCAGAAACACATTAACCTATATATATACTTTATGAAAGCGGCTAAAACCACCCCAAAAATGGCTTTGTTCACCCCAATTTCTTAGTTCACCCCATTCACTTATAGATATTGATATATTCACCCCATATTTTTATAAAAATCCTAAACTACCCATACTTAATATACAACTAACCTAAACAAAACATTCATTAACTTCACCCCTCACTACCGTCACCACCGTCACCGGCACCCCAAAATCGTCGCCGGAAACAACCGAATTTCTATTAAAAAACATCATTTTCGTGCGGAAAACTTACAGAAATCCATTATACAGGCTCCCAAGATTTGTGTTGTATCTTCGCCGGATTTCAACAAATGTTCAAAGAAAAAACCAGATCTAGTAAGATTCGTAACTCATTTTCTTTTAAAAGTTAATTTTTTATAATGTAGACAATGCAAGCTTCGATTTGGTGTAAGAATCACGAGCGGAGAACACCTCAATCTCGAAATTGACTCTCGGCCCTGGTCGGCCGAGAGTCTACCATGTGTCTCGGCCAACAGGGCTGAGACACTAGCTTAAGTCTCGGCCAAGTTGGCTGAGACTGTTTCTACAATCTTGGCCAGCTACTGTTGCTATAGTCTCGGCCAGCTTGGCCGAGACTGTTGCTATAATCTCAGCCAGCTTGGCCGAGACTTAAGCTTCAGTCTCAGCTAACTTGGCCGAGACAGTGTTCTTTTTTCATATAATTATTTGATTAGTATAATAAATTAATAATTAGTTATTTTTTTGCAGAAATGCCACCAAGAAAGACAAATATGTCAAGAAATAAACCAAGCAATGTGTCAGAAAGTGCATATTCTTCTAGGCTTCCATTGACGGCATCACGGAGGCGAGCTATGGTGGCTGCAAGATCTAATCTTCATTCATTTAGTGAAACCTCTTCCCATTATTCACAAGCAGAAAAAGAAGTTGAAGAACATGAAGCGGGCCAACTTCATGAAGAACATGAAGAAAGTGAACATGTTCTTGGACCTTTTCCTGGTGGCCCGTCTAATCCGTCAGTTCTTAAGAGCTTTAAGCACCATGTTGCTGCTGCAGTAT
>JAJIYU010007045.1:0-19758 GCA_030144865.1 Tinospora cordifolia | reverse complement strand
TTATTTCAGTATTTCAGTTTTGATTCATGTTTGAGCAATCATATCATCCATGCCATGTTAGTATCATGCTTAGGTTTTTAAATTAAAGTATGATGCATGTTTTATGAGTGTTTCATGAATTACCTGTGTATATTCTGAATTTTAGCTTAATTTCATATTTTGAAGTTTATTTTATGAGATCATAATGTGAGAATTAATTAAAGACGATGGAGATAAAACCACGCACCATCATAGTGGTCATGGCGTCACTATGGATATTTTTTTCATATGATTAGTTCATATGGTTTTAAGACCAAAGTACTTGGTTGGTGTTCCCTTGAAGTCTAAAAGTCCAATGAAATTGGCTAAGAAGAGCTATATTTCACTCTAAAGAGATACTTTGTTAAGAACATCAAGGGCTTAAAAACCTTTTTGGTCTTAGACTCGACTTAAACAAATTATTGTTTGAAACGCTTAATGATTGCAAGTGTTTGAATTATGATTGTGTTATTAGTTTGAATATGAAAGATGGTTGTTCGAAAAGGATCTACTGGGCTATGTGCTCACTCTTCCTTTCTTATTTTTCAGGAACATGAACCCATGGAGTTGTTGAATATAGATAATTTCTTAGAAAGTTTCTACAGTATTATATATTTTTTTTGAATTTTTAGGGTAGATTGCCCAAAGTTTTTATGCTTTTCTACTTAAACGTATTTTGAAGACTTCCGCTGTAATTATTAGTTCTTTTAAAGAGTTTAGAACTTTCAATTTCTATTATGAATAAAATAGTTTGAATTTCTTTATCTCTTTAATTTGCCTTGATTTTATTGAAAGTTTTGTATTCTTGAATTTTATACAAAAGCATGAGATATTGAAAAGAAAAGAACAAGTGTGTGTCGCTTGTAATGTAGCACCAGCCCAACCCGCCGTTTTGTTAAGTTCACTGTCAAGAGAATGGTGGCAATGTACACTACTTAAAGATATGGGGGTTGGGGTGTTACACGACACAAGGTAGCTTTGCTCTATCATCCTCAAACTAATGGGTAAGTTGATGTTTCAAATCACAAAATTAAAGCTATCCTTTAGAAGATAGTGAGCACAAGCCATGAGGATTGGGCACAAAAACTTGATGATGCACTATAGGCTTATAAGACAACATTTAAAACTCCTATTGGCATGTCCCCTTATTAGCTAGTGTGTGGAAAATCATGTCATCTACCATGTGAGTTGGAGCACGGTGCTTATTGGGTAGTTAGAAAACTAAACTATGATGCACAAGCATGTAGCGAGAATAGACTACTTCAACTCATGGAGCTAGATGAATTTCAGCGCAAAGCTTTTGAGAACAATCGTATTTATAAAGAAAGAACTAAGACGTGGCATGATTAGCTAATTGAAAAGAAAGAATTTCAACCAGGCCAACAAGTACTCTTGTTCAATTCACGCTTGCGGTTATTTCCCGAAAAACTCAAGTCCTGTTGGTTAGGACTATTTCTTGTCACACAGGTATTCCCATACAGTGTTGTTGAATTGCAAAGCTTAGTGGATGGGACTTGTTTCAACATCAATGGTCAACAGCTAAAGATTTTTTTTTTTTATGGTGGAACTTAGAGGAATGCAGAATAAGTGAAACTAAAAGATTAATATTCTATATCCAAGTTGAGCTAACGACGTTAATATTATATATATATATATATATGTATGTATGTATTTATGTATGTATGTATGTATATGGGCAGGTTTCAACTCTCAATGGGAGCATGTTGGTGTGGGTGTGTGTGTGTATATATATATATATATGTATGTATGTATATGGGCAGGTTTCAACTCTCAATGGGAGCATGTTGGTGTGGGTGTGTGTGTATTTGTTAAAAAAATGGTATTTTTGACTGAATAATGAGGGTATAAAAATTGTTTGATTATTTGGTATAATAATTCGGGAATAATATGTGAATAATGCAGAGATAACATGTGAATAAAATATGGAATAACAAACGAATAATGCATGTGTGGTATAACATATGAATAATGTGGGATAACATGTGAATAAAATGCGGTATAAGAAACGAATAATACATTTCTAAAATAAATTCAATAATACAATAACATGTGAATAGAATGTAGTATAACAAACGAATAATGCATGTATAATATTTGAATAACGTGCAAATATGCGAGTATAACAAAGGAATAATGCGTGTATAATATTTGAATAACGCGCAAATATGCGGGTATAACAAACGAATAATGGATGTATAATATTTGAATAATGCGCAAATATGCATGAATAGTGGTATAATGTAAAATTAATATTTGAATAATGCGGTATAACATATAAAATGCGGTATAACATATGAATAATGTGGGGATAACATGTGAATAAAATGCAAATTAACAAACAAATAATACATTTCTAAAATAAATTTAATAAAACAATAACATGTGAATAAAATGTGGTATAACAAACGAATAATGCATGTATAATATTTGAATAGTACACAAATGTGCAGGTATAACAAACGAATAATACATGTATAATATTTTAATAACGCGCAAATATGTGTGAATAGTATAATATAACAATAATGTCTGAATAATGTGGTATAACATATAAATAATGCAAGGATAACATGCGAATAAAATGCAGTATAACAAACGAACAATACATTTTGAAAATAAATTTAATAATACAATAAAATCTCAAGAAAAATAAAAATAAACTATCCAACTAAAATAAAATAAATTATTCAAAAAATAATTTTGTAAATAAAATAAAATTATCTAAGAAATAATTTAATTATTTTATCAATTAGAAGATTAAATTAATAAAATAAAATTTGTATCAATTAGAAGATTAAAATGTAATAAAATTTTTGCTATTTATATAAAAATAGTATTTTGAATAATCACTATAGTAGAAAAAACTAATTAAAATTTGTCGGGACCCCTTTCCTAGGGCAAAAGATGAATTGACTGGCACAGCACCCCGACAAATCTGCCCGCAGGCGGAGCTTGCCAAGACAATGTTAAGCCTCATTCCTCAACACCACGCCTAGCACTATCAGAGTAATCAGAAGGATGCAGAAGAAACTTAAACACATAAACACTAGAAAGATTACAATTTTATCAAATAGGCCATCAAAAACATGAGTAGCAACGGGAGTGCTTAATCCATTATGTACAAGGCTTTTCTCACCCCTATACATAGCTCTAACCCTCAAAGCAATAATGACATGAAGAAAAACCTACCAAAATAAATAAGAGAGCGCAGCTTTACGCAATGACCACTCCCTTGCCCTTATCCATGGCTGAAGGACCTGAAAAGTAAGAATAGTGAGCCTAATTGTCCACGACGGCTCTGTGAATAATGCAGTCTAATTCATAACTTAAAACATGCATTCCACAAATAAAACACATGCCACGAATGCATAAATAATAGCATTATGTGAGTGAATGCAATAGTGAATACAATTTAAATCCATAATGCAGTCGTGCACCTTCATTAATAGTTAAGTGGTGAAAGTATTCGCCGAGGCTCTCACTAGCCCCCAAGGAGACTAAAAATCCACTTGAGCGGGTTACAAATAGGCGTATCGTGTTGACTCGATTAGGACTTATTGCGTTGCCATCAATCGTAACAACCCAATCAAGACTTATTGCCATTGCCATCTTGTGACAATCCAATTAGGACTTATTGCCATTGCCATTTCGTGGGCCTACAGAACCCCTCAGTGGGCACTCTGTGCTAGGTGGTCACCATCGGGGCCATATGAGGGACCGACACAACTCGCCCCAACCTTGTACCATCGGACCTCGAGACTTGGTGTAGTTTTCATTTAAAACTCATTTAAAAGGATGTAGATTCATCACAAAATGTAATATTATTTTCATGAATGCACAAAATAACAAGCTTTAAGAAATAAGTTAGAAAACACTACTCACAGGGATGCTCTGCTCCTGGTGCTCCTCTCGCGACTGGTCGCGTCTCGCTAATACTTGGTCCTGCGAAATTGATGTAGCTTCTTAATATTAACATGAGACTTGGCTCAACTCTAACTCTATGTCATTGGTCAATGGATTGACTTGGTCAAGAGTGGTCTATCTATGCTAATTCAACTCACCTTAAGTCACTAAGTCAACTTGATAAACCTTGGTCAATCTTGATCAACCCTAGTCAAACCTATCACTAGCTGACCTAGCTGGTCAACAGAGTCAAGAATGGTCAAATCTGATCAACATTGGGTCAAAAAGGTCAAAGTCCCCAATTCCCATCACTTAGGCACATCTTTAGCTTATGGCCCCAACTGCGCAATCATTTTCCCAATTTTTCTGCACATAATCCGTACATCAGATTTGTGCCAAAATTTTCAAATCTATTCTAGACTCCTTAAATCTTATCCAAAATTTTGAATCATGATTTTAGGACTTCATTTGATAGTGTTTTCAACTGAGATATTAGGGTTTGTGTGTTCTTAGATTTTATGTGATAAGTAGTGACTATTTGCCTAATTTGACCTACTTATCCATATCAGAATGCCCTGAAATATGTTATGCAAATTGCAAACATATCTAGGAATCTCTCCACCAAATTTTAGCTCTAACCATCGAGGTTTGGTCATTTAATTTACTCTCAAATTTTTAGCTGAATTACAAGAATTTCTAGGTTCACATTTTTATCATTCTTTCATGTGTTTATTTATCTCACCAAACCTTTAATCGAAGGGTCATTTCTTGCACATTTTGAAAGTATGTAGTTCATTTTACAATTCCTTATCAAGGACCTTTCCAAACAGTAAGCATATATAGTCCCAAAATCATGTTCAAACGTCTCACCAAACGTGTCACATGTATTCTAAAACTCATAAATTTTTCTAAGTGTTAAACATCCAGCTGATATGGCATTTTTGTAAGTGTAGTAAATCATATTCACATAAGCTTATGGTTAGATCTTTATGCCTCTTTGTAGCCTCTACTATGAGGCTTTAAACGTATCTAGTTTCAGTCTCAATGGATGTCTTTAGGTGCTCCAAATACAGCCTCAATCCTGGTCCAATGCATGGTTTTTTGTTGGCACTGTCACAACAGTGAATCACACAGTCAACGACAGTGACTTATAAAATGTGTTTAAAGTTCTAATATTTGATTTCCACTCTTGGACATTGAAATACACATGATAAGGGGTAAAATAAAGGGTCTTACCTCAGGGACGAACCTAGAATGGTTCAGGTGTGAGCCCCCTATAGTTGCTCCAACACAGTTTCTGTCACACTACTATAACAGTGAGTAGATAACCAACTTTAATGGCTCGAAAAACAAGTGTAAAACCTTATTTTTTGTTTTCTATCAGTTGGAGGTTAGAGTACACATGGAAATGAAGAACATGGACAATCTTACTCCAAAATGAACTTGAAATGGCTTAGGAATCGAAGCTCCAAATGTGGCTTCAACACAAATTTTTGTGGTTTCTGGGTTTGGACACTATGAACAACACCTCTTCTCGAGGCTTTCTGCTTCAAATGGTTCCAAGATTCAATAAGCTGCTTGTGGGACTTCGTAGATGGTAGTAAGAGCTTGAAAACAAGTTAAGATTCAAGGGAAATGGTTGAGAAATAGGGAAGATACAAGCTCATGAATATGGCTACAACAACTGAAATATTTGGAACTTGTGTGGGTTTTGTTGCATGAAAGGGTGCTAGCATGGCCAAATAGGCTGACACATGGCCTCCAAGCTCTCATGCTGGATGCTCAGTTGACATCACCCATTGGCCACCTCAAAACCATGGATCCAAAACCAAGGACTCTCATGGTTTTCTTGTTGGAAAATCACTAGACAATGACCAAAAATCTACCAAAATCGAGCACAAAATGCCAAATACAAGGGGGGACTTCATCTATTGGGCGCATGGGCCAGCCAGCCCAATCGGGCTGGCCCGCTTGCAAAGCCTGGGCGCTAAGCGCCCTGGTCGTGCACTCGGCCTGAGCCCCACACGGGTTCGAGGCCGTGCAGGTTGGGCGTTCGACCCATATGGGGCTTGGGCCGGCCTAGGCCTTGCGCCTGGGTCTGCCCAAGTCCCCATTTTCCTTTTTTATTTTTTTTTGTATTCCCCCATTCCCTTTGTATGTACATACATGTATATCCAAATTATGCATTTTTTTCTAAAATTGTTAAAAATCACTAATTCATCATTTCTCGTCACAAATGTTTTAATTATACATCATTTGCAACCTTTATGCTATTATTTTCCCAATAATCGAATAATTCTCCAATAATTATATTTTTCTTCCAAAAATTTCATAAAATTTCTCTAAAAATTTCATAATTATTCCAAAACTCAATAATCGATCCTAATAATTATTTTTCTCCAAAAAACGCATTTTCCATATAGTTTCATATGTTTTTCCCTCCATTGCATTTTCTTTCCATTATTCCAATTTTCTTCAATAAAAAATTCGAAATTGAAAAAATTTGGGAAAATTTCATATATTTTCATTAAAATTATATAAAATACATACAATATACATGTGTTGAATCCATCAATCTGATGCTAAAAATATGGGTCGTCATAGTCTTCCCTTCTTAGAATAAATTTCGTCCTTGAAATTTTTAATACACTAAGGGTCAAGGGGCAACTCCCATAATCTCAAGGAAATGACTCGTCACATAATCCTCTCGCTCGCAGGTGTCCTGCTCGGCACTGTGGAACTGCCAACGTACTTGTACCATGGGTATCTCCTTGTTATGCAGTTACCTCACGGCTCGGTCAATAATAGCTACTGGAGCCTTATCATATGTACAATCCTCTTGCAAGTCAACATGTCTCCAATTAATCATGTGCAAGGGATCAGGGTGGTATTTCGTCAACATCGACACATGAACCACATTATGTACCCTCGCTAACTGAGGTGGTAACGCTAATTGGTATGCCACAGGACCCACATGCTCAAGGATCTCGAAAGGTCCAATATATCTCGGTGCGAGTTTCCCTGAAACGCCAAACAAAGTTTGCGCCATTCAAGGTGAAACCCGAAGGAGTACATGATGACTGACCACAAATTCTAGGTTCTTCTTCGGGTTATCTGCATAACTTTTCTGTCAGTTCTGAGCTGTCTTCATGTTTTGACGGATTTGCTAAATCTTCTCATTCTGCTCTTGAACAAAAGTAGGGCCTAAGATTGTTGTGTCACCAACCTCGGCCCAACAAGCTGGCGATCGGTAAGGTCGACCATATAAAGGTACCATACCGATGCTTGCTTGGTAGTTGTTATTATATGCAAACTCATGTAGGGGCAAGTGATCCTCCCAGCTACCACCAAAATCAACAATGCATGCCCTTGACATATCCTCAAGCACCTAAATTACTCTCTCAGACTGACCATCAGTCAGTGGATGGAAGGCTGTGCTCAAGCTCACAAGGTCCCTAACTAATTTTGCAAGCTCTGCCCAAAATGAGACGTAAACCAAGCATCTCTGTCAGACACAATGGACACTGGGACCCCATGTAATCTCACAATTCCGTAGATATACAGTCGACTCAGACTCTCCATTGAATCTCTACTATGCATTAGGAGGAAATGAGCAGATTTAGTAAGTCTATCCACAATGAACCAAACAACATCGTGTCTCCGCTGAATCCGTGGCAATCCATCACAAAGTCTATGGTAATGTGCTCCCATTTCCACTGGGGAATAGCCAAGGGTTGTAATAAACCACCGGGTCTTTGGTGTTCAGCCTCAACCTGCTGGCATGTATCACATCTCTGCCCAAAGGCTGCAATATCTCTCTTCATCCCTAGCCACCAATAAGTATGTCAGCATCCTAATACATCTTATTGGAGCCTGGATGGATGGTGTACTTCGAGTGGTGCAGTTCTACTAGCACTTCCTGTCTCAGGCGAGGGTCATCTGGTACCCACAATCGTCCCCTAAACCTCAGTGCACCATCAATATCAATCGATCACTCCACACGAGAAGTGTCATTAGCCCACTCCCGATACTCATAAAATCAACATCATGAGGTTGTACCTCCATAATCTCAGCAAGCAAAACTGGCTGGGCTCTCATCTGTGCATTGACTCTAATCTCGGTCGAAGTCTCGTGGATACTCATCACTATCACATAATCAATCATCCTCCACTCCTGACACATATGTCTAGCCACACAAGCAGTCTCAACCTGTACTCTGCTAAGCGCATCAGCCACTACATTGACTTTCCCGGGATGGTACTCAATGATAAAGTCATAATCCTTAAGTAGCTCCATCCACCTCCTTTGCCTCATATTAAGGTCTTTCTGTGAGAATAGGTATTTGAGGCTCTTATGATCAAAATAAAGTGTAAAACCTCACCATATAGATAGTGTCGCCAAATCTTGAGTGTAAACACTACTGCTGCCAGCTCTAGATCATGTACATGGTAGTTCCTTTCATGAATCTTCAACTATTGCGAGGCAAACCCCCTCACCCTGCATCAACACACACCCAAGGCCTGTCCCACATGCATCTGTATATATTGTCAGCTCACGGCCTGGCTCTGGTAGCATAAGAACTGGGGCAGATGTCAAATGACGCTTCAACTCAAGAAAAGCTTTCACACACTTATCTGTCCACACAAATGACATGTCCTTCTAGGTAAGCTTTGTTATTGGAGCAGCGATCCTCGAAAAGTTTGGCACAAATCTACGGTAATAACCTACCCAACCCAAGAAGTTACGGATCTTTGTAACGGTGGTAGGTCTCAGCCAACCAATAATAGCCTCGACCTTGGCTGGATCAACTGAAATGCCCCCAGCTCCTACTATATGGCCTAAAAATCAAACTTTTGTCAACCAGAACTCACACTTGCTAAACTTAGCATAAAACCGATGATCTCACAGAATCCACAATGCAATCCTCAAATGCTCAGCATGTTCCTCCCTAGTCTTCGAATAAATAAGGATGTCATTGATAAAAATGATGACGAATTAGTCAAGATAGGGATGAAACACTCTTTGCATCAAGTCCATGAACATCGCTAGGGCATTTCTTACGCTAAACGGTATGACTAAGAACTCGTAGTACCCATAGTGAGTCCAAAAGGCCGTCTTCAGTACATCCTCTTCCCTGACTCTCAGTTGATGGTAACTAGATCTCAGATCGATCTTCGAAAACACAGTGGCACCTCGGAGCTAGTCAAACAAGTCATCAATGCGCAGAAGAGGGTACTTATTCTTTATTATTACCTTTTTCAACTATCTATAGTTGATGCATAAATGGAGGCTCCCATCCTCTTCTTCACAAACAATACTGGAGCACCCCACGGTGACACACGAGGGGTAATAAAACCCTTACTCATCAACTCCTCAAGTTGGGCCTTCAATTCTTGCAATTCTTTTGGCGTCATTCGATAAGGAGGGATCGAAATGGGCTGTGTCCCCGGAATAATCTCAATGATGAAGTCAATTTCCTATTCGGGAGGTAAGCTAGGCAAATTGTCGGGAAACATGTTAGGAAAGTTTCTAACAACAGGAATCTCATCTAAGCTCTACTATGAAGGTCCTCACTAGTGGTGATTATACTAGCCAGTGTGTTTATCTCAGACTATGTCGCTATCCTACCTAAGGTCCTCAGCTTATCAGAAACACTATCCTAGAAGGTGATAACAGGTTGTCTTAGAATCTGAAATACTACTCTCTTGGCGAAGTAATCGACATAAACATGATAAGCTGCTAGCCAGTCCATCCCAAGTATAGTGTCAAACTCCAAGAACTCTAGTACTCTAAGGGCTATAAGAGTCTCGAAGTCATCAAACTTCAACATGCAACCCTCACAAATCAAGTTGGGTATATGCGATCCCCTGCTGTCGTGCTCAACATGAGCCATGTGGAAGCTCTAACAGGTCTAAGTCCCAATCTATCTATGGCATGCCCAGAAATAAAAGACAATGTAGATCTAGCATCAATCAACACATAGATAGATGTATCAAGTAAGAACGTGTTACCCTCTATTAGAGCCTTCATCGCCTCAGAATCAGGGTAGGTGATGGCCTGTGTTGTCACTTGAGTGATGGTGGTGGGTACACTAGGAGCTGGGATAGGCATAGGGCACTGATATCATTTATGGCCTAGCTGACCACATTGGAAACATGTAATCGGACACCTCTGCTCCGTCTGGCCTCTACCCCCTGAATCTGCCTCTACCTCTGCCTCGACCTCCACCTCAGCCCCCCTACTGAGTCGATGGCTACCCGACCGGCTGGTATGACTGCACTGGGGTAGCTGCGAGTGTGATTGCCGTAGTCGGCTGAGCCTGTGCCTCTCCAGACTGTCTCTCTAAATACTTCCTCTTCCTATTAAATCTGCCTGCTTGGGACCCACCACGATAACCTCCCTGTGTCTGGGACTGCATTTGCAAGGGGGCACTCTGTACTACTTGAGTAATCGGACGCTGATCCCTACCGTCCACCTCAAACTGTAGTGCGTGCCTCTGTATAATATCTAGAGCAACCTCGCTTTATGCCGATGTCGCCTGCCTGATACTGGGCCTCAACCCACGACGAAGGAATCATGCCCTCTCCCTCGGGTTGCCCACTAACTCGGGTGCATATGCCTCCAGTAGAAAAAATTTGTGGGTATACTCCCTAACTGACATGTCCCCTTGCTGTAAGGTCAGAAACTCCACCTTCTTATGCTCTCGTTCTGCTGTAGGAATGTAGGCACTCAAAAATAACTTCTGAAAATGGCCCCATGTGGTAATCTGTCCCTCTATAGTCTGGGTGGCCCTCCCCCATATCGCGGCCTCATCCTCAAGCATGTGCATCGTGAATAGTACTTGATTCTCCTCTAACAGCTTCAACGTCTTAGCATTCTTCTCAATATTGAGAAGCTAGTTCTCAGCTGCATCCAAACTCAAACCCCCATGGAATTCTTTAGGCTTTAGGTCCAAGAATCTCTTCAGGAGGTGATCATGAGTGGAGTTATCACCCTATCTGATCGGGGCTGCCTCTGCCTAGACTGCAACCCACTCCTCTTCTCGAATCTTGGGTATAACTGGTGAAGGAGGCACTACTGGCTCAGCCCTCTGTCTCTCAACCTCGATCTTGTCAAGCCTCTCACTCAATAAGGCTACTTGGGTGTGACCAGTCTCATTAGACGCCCTGATCAAAGCCACGAGCCTTTGTATAACATCCTGCCCGAGCTGAACCGGAGGTCGCAGTGGCGGTACCAACTTTGGGGTCCTGTGTGGTCTCCCACGTCAAGGAAGCATCATGGTCTGCATAAAACATTTAACTTCTATTAGTTCCAAAAATGAGCAGACCACAACTTCGGACACTTATGACAAGAAGTAATCACACGTTAAGGTAATTATCTTTAGGGAATAACCTAACCCGCAAGGTTCAAAGTCTTAGTCTTAAAACTCACTAACACCCTATAACAGTCCGATTCCCCTCATGATATGGCCACTCTCACTTGGTTCTTTTTTTTGCCAATCAAGAGTTAAGAAGTTTTGTCCATACTCCTACTATGCTACTCTAAGTCGTTTTTAAGCGTTTTGTTTTTTTTTGGGTACTTCTGCGATTACTTTGAGGTTCCCCTAGGTTAATAACAATTGTTATTCCTCAATTAGAAAAACCTTAGCTCTGATACCAATGCTGTCGAGACCCCTTTCCTAGGGCGAAGGATGAACCGACTGGCACAGCACCCCAACAAACCTGCCCACAGGCCGAGCTTGCCAAGACATTGTTAAGCCTCATTCCTCAACACCACGCCTAACACTATCAGAATAATCATAGGGATGCAGAAGAAACTTAAACACATAAACACGAGAAAGATTACAATTTTATCAAATAGGTCATAAAAAATGAGTAGCAAAACATAAGTAGCAACGAGAGTGCTTAATCCATTATGTATAAGGCTTTCCTCACCCCTATACATTGCTCTAACCCTCAAAACAATAACGACATGAAGAAAAACCTACCAAAATAAATAAGAGAGCGCAGCTTTACGCAATGACCACTCCCTTGCCCTTATCCACGGCTGAAGGACCTGAAAAGTTAGAATAGTGAGCCTAATTGTCCACAGCAGCTCTGTGAGTAATGCAATATAATTTATAACTTAAAACAAGCATTTCACAAATAAAACACATGCCATGAATGCATAAACAATAGCATTATGCGAGTGAATGCAACAATGAATACAATTTAATTTCATAATACAGTCGTGCACCTTCATTAACAGTTAAGTGGTGAAAGTATTTGCCTAGGCTCTCATTAGCCCCCAAGGCAACTAAAAATCCATTCGAACGGGTTACAGACAGTTAGGCGTATCGTGTCAACTCGATTAGGACTTATTATCATTGCAATCAATCATAATGACCCAATCAGGACTTATTGCCATTGCCATCTTATCACGACCTGATTAGTATTTATTGTCGTTGTTGGCCCACGCACCCCCTTAGTGGGCACTCTGTGATAGGTGGTCACCATCAGGACTGTATGAGGGACCGACACAACTCGCCCCAACCCTGTACCATTGGACCTCGAGACTCAGTGCACTTTTCATTTAAAACTCGTTTAAAGGATGCAGATTCATCACAATATGTAATATCATTTTCATAAATGCATAGAATAACAAGCTTTAAGAAATAAGTTAGAAAATACTACTCACAGGGATGTTTTGCTCCCAGTGCCCCTCTTGTGACCGATTGCGTCCTACTAACACTTGGTCCTGCGAAATCGACGTAGCTTCTTAATATTAACATGGAACTTGGCTCAACTTTAACTCTATGTCATTGGTCAATCAATGGATTAACCCAATCAAGGGTAGTCTATCTATGCTAATTCAACTCACCTTAAGTCAATAAGTCAACTTCATCGACCTTGGTCAATCTTGGTCAACCCTAGTCAAACCTATCACTTGCTGACCTAGTTGGTCAAAAGATTCAAGAATGGTCAAATCTAATCAACATTGAGTCAATTGGGTCAAAAAGGTCAAAGTCCCCAATTCCCATCACTTAGGCACATCTTTAGCTTATGGCCCCAACTGCGCAATCATTTTCCCGAATTTTTTGCAGATAATTCGTACATCGAATTTGTGCCAAATTTGTTAGATCTATTCTAGACTCCTTAAATCTTCTCCAGAATTTTGAATCATGATTTTAGGACTTCATTTGATAGTGTTTTTAACTGAGATATCAGGGTCTGTGTGTTCTTAGATTTTATATGACATGTAGTGACTGTTTGCCTAATTTGACCTACTTATCCATATCAAAATGCTCTAAAATATGGTATGCATATTATAGATATATGTAGGAATCTCTCCACCAAATTTCAGCTCAAACCATCAGGGTTTGGTCATTTAATTTACTCTCAAAATTTTCAGTCGAATTATAGGAATTTCTGGGTTCACATTTCTATCATTCTTTCATGTGTTTATTTATCTCACCAAACCTCTAATCTAAGAGTCATTTCTTGCACATTTTGCAAGTATGTAGGTCATTTTACAATTCCTTATCAAGGACCTTTCCAAACAGTAAGCATATATAGGCCCAAAATCATGTTCAAACGTCTCATCAAACATGTCACGTGTATTCTAAAACTCACAAGGTTTTCTAAGTGTTAAACATCTAGCTAGCATGACATTTTTGTAAGCGTAGTAAATCATATTCACATAGGCTTATGGTTAGATCTCTATACCTCTATGTAATCTCTACTATGAGGCTTTAAACGCCTCTGGGTTCAGTCCCAATGGATGTCTTTAGGTGCTCCAAATACAGCCTCAATCCTGGTCCAATGCCTAGTTTCTATTGGCACTGTCGCAACAGTGAATCACACAGTCAATGACAATGACTTATAAAACATGTTTAAAGTTATAATATCTAATTTCCATCTCTTGGACATTGAAATACACATGATAAGGGGTAAAATAAAAGGTCTTATCTTAAGGACGAACCTGGAATTGTTCAAGTGTGAGCCCCCTTATAGTTGTTCCAACACAGTTTCTGTCACACTGCTATAACAGTGAGTAGATAACCAACTTTAATGGCTTGAAAAACATGTGTAAAACCTTATTTTTCATTTTCTATGAGTTGGAGGTTAGATTACACATGGAAATAAAGAAGATGGATAATCTTACCTCCAAAATAAACTTGAAATGGCCTAGGAATCGAAGCTCCAACGTGGCTTCAACACAGATTTTTCTGGTTTTTGGATTTGGACACTATGAACAGCACCTCTTCTCGAGGGTTTCAACTTCAAATGGTTCCGAGATTCAACGAGCTACTTGTGGGATTTCGTAGATGGTAGTAAGAGCTTTAAAACTAAGTTAAGATTCAAGGGAAATGGTTGAGAAATGGGGAAGATACAAGCTCATGAATATGGTTACAGCAACTGGAAAATCTGGGACTTGTGCTAAAGAATGGGTTTTGTTGTATAAAAGGTGCTTGCATGGCCAAATAGGATAACACATGGCCATTCACGTGGCCTCCAAGCTCTCATGCCAGATACTCAGTTGGCATCATCCATTGGTCGCCTCAAAACCATGGATCAAAAACCAGTGATTCCCATGGTTTTCTTGCTGGAAAATCACCAAAAAATCACCAAAAATCCACCAAAAATCTGCCAAAATCAAGCACAAAATGCCAAATACAAGGGGGGACTTCATCTATTGGGCGTGTGGGCCGGCCCATGTGCTAGCCCTAGGTGCTAAGTGCCCGAACCGCAAGCTCGGCCTAAGCCCTGCACGGGTTGGTCCACACGGGGCTTGGGCCTGCTTGGGCCTTGCGCCGGGGTCTGCCCAGGTCCCCATTTTCCTTTTTTCTTTTGTATTCCCCCATTCTCCTTGTATATACGTACATGTATATCTGAATTTTGCATTTTTTTTCTAAAGTTGTTAAAAATCACTAATTCATCATTTCTCATAAAAAATGTTTCAATTATACATCATTTCCAACATTTATGCTATTATTTTTCCAATAATCGAATAATTCTCCAATAATTACATTTTTCTTCCAAAAATTTAATATATTTCTCTAAAAATTTCATAATTTTTCAAAAATTCAGTAATCAATCCTAAAAATTATTTTCCTCCAGAAAACACATTTTCTATATAATTTCATGTATTTTTCCCTCAAAATTGCCATTTTTCCATTTTTACAATTTTCTTTAATAAATGAATTTGAAATTAGGAAATTTTCATATATTTTCATTAAAATTCAAGAAAATACATAGAATATACATGTATTGGATCCATCAATCTGATGCCAAAAATATGGGTCATCACAGAATTGAAATAAAAATTTTAAGAGCGATTACTTTTATAAAAACTAATTCTTTATAGAACTAAAATAAAAAACTAGTTTTTTGGGTAAAAATTTTAAATGCAAGAAGAAAAAATTAAATCTTTGGACTTTTTCTTAATTGTAGTGAATTTTTTACTGCTTAGATAAAATGTATTTAATTTATTAAATTATTAGCTTTCATATTTTATTATAAAAAATATTATTAGTGAATAAAAATTCAATATTTATTCGAGAAATAAAATTAATTTAAGCTTTAAAACAAGTTAGGGCAATATTGAAAAAAAAAGATTTTTTTGCGTGCTCTGATTTTGGGCGAATGGCAAAAACCAAAAAAAAAAAAGAAAAAAGAAAAATGAGATTATTTGAGTGAAAAAAATATAATGATGGTAGTTGTTGGTTTTTTACAAATAAGGAGCTGAAAAAAAAACAAGAAAGGAAACACCTGGAAATCGTGAAGCACGACAGTTAGGGCATGAAGAACAAAATAGGAACAAGGTTGTTTTGTTTGGGCTGAAATGAAGAAGACGCACAGGGGAAGAAATCGTTTGTTCATGTTTGGGCGGACATGAAGTAAAAACGAAATAGGAAAGGGGTTTTACTGGTATGATTTGGGTTTCGAAGTGAAGAAGAAGAAGAAGCAATGGTGTTGTGTCAATTGTGCGAAGAAGAAGAAACCAGCAACTATGATGATGTTGTTGCGTTCTGCTCATGCGACAAAGAAGAACGATGAAGAATGAAGAACGAAATCCAGTTGTAAAACAAGATTGAAGAAGAAGAGTGCATCTGCTGGTCCATGAAGAAGAGCAACAAAAATCCAGATTTGGTTCTCACGCATGGAAGAAGAAGAACGCAGTTGTGTGTTGCTACTGGCCGTGAATCACGAACAGAGACAAAAAAAAGTCGGGAAAACACGCTGTTGACAAGTTTCAAACCCAAAAAACTGAGAAAGGAGTGTCGATGTGAACTTCGAGCTGTTTGTTCACCATCCATCAGAAGTCCGTTTTGGATGTACGATAGCTTTATGAAAAGGTTGAAACGTCTACTTTAACTTTTCTTTTGTATGAAATAGCAAATAAATTGTAGAAATGTGTCAAAAATAGGGCCAAAGTGGGTTACTCACAAACTGTGATAGCAATTTTTCAGAAAAGTAGTGTTGGAGATAACTTTGGACCATCAGTTGAAGTAGATAAGAACATCGAATCAAGCCAAATTTTGGAGTGATTAAAGCTCACTTTGAGGACTACAAGAAGGTATAAGTTTCGAACCATAACCCTTTGTAAATATGTTTTTCCATGTTTGCCAATGTGCCTTATCAATTAGGATTCTAGGACTTAGAATATTTTCTAAAAAGAATCCATTAGGCTTGCTATGATAGAACTTGAAATTGAGGGTGATTAGGGTTATACTTACTTGTTGTTTTAGATGATACTTAATAGACTAGTGTTTAGGGATCTGAAACCTATCAAAATCAGTAAAATAAACCCTCGGATCAGTACTGTAGAGAAGGGAAATTAGGCACTTAAAACAACTTAGAAAACTTGAGAATTTGAAATTAGTTTCAGGACAGAGATGTAACACCCCGCCTCCCAAGTCCCATCTTCCACGTCATCTGACGGTTCAATTTTCTTTAATAAAAAATCTTGGGATGTTCGGGAGAAGGGCCCGTGCTACATTTTCTTCTTCTTAGACCCAAATGCATTAGGGTTCTTGTGTACATTAGTCTATGTACAAAATGACATCAGAGTAAATAAGATTCTTCATTTATTTATTCAAAAATTTCGAGTACAATAATCCATTACAACAAAAAATAAATTCAAAGCTGAAATACATGATTTCGCTTGGGCTGATGTGCCCGACATTGAAATAGATAAAAACTTTCAATAGAAAAATCTTCTCGCAAGCTGATTAATTTCCTATGATGTGAAAAATAGGGGGTGAGCTAAAAAACCCAGTGAATCATTCCATCTATTTAATCCATTATTCCAACCAGACAATGCAAGCCGATCAAACACTTTCAGAGATTAATTCGATTCAACCAATATATTAATTAGTCGTAATTTAGACCGAACGGGAATACCCTCTGTGCTCCAGATCTAGGGAGAGAGATCAATTTTGAAACTCAAACCCATTTCCAGTGGAATCATTCTTGAAACCCGTTCCATGTTGATGTCAATATTGACAGCCAATTCTAATTCTACATGGAACACAAAAATTCTCCCGTACCAGTACTTGGTTGAAATCTCATTTAATCTGACTTTCGTGTGCAAGAACATAGTAGATAAATATTTCAACAAAAATAGAACATACCACAGTATAACATGATAAATCAACAGAATCACAAATTTTCGATTTCTGATGTAGAAGATCGTACAAGACGCAACTACATAGCATACTCTCTTAGTCATGCAACATGATGATTGAATGACATAAATGCAAAGAACAAGAATAAAAACATAAAAGAATCAAACTAACCAAACAAGCAAACATTATCTAAGTCAAAATAATAAATTAAAAGAAAGGAAAGAAACTCACCTCGAGATCGCTTCCTAAATTATCTGTAGCACTTCATGGCTACTACTTCGCGAACTATTTAGAATAGCATAAGCAAAGAAGAACTAGAACTAAGGTTGCTAAGAAGGAGGCAAAGAGAGAAAACAAGAGGAATTTTCAACTCTTGTCTTTGGAATGAATGAAATGGGTGGAGTAGGGGGGTTTATATAGGGCCCGCTTCCAAATAGTGTCTCTATCTTTCCAATGTGGGATTATTCCTTCCTATGCATGCCCACTTTAACATCTCAACAAATGAGATATTTCATTCATGAATACCTTTCCTTTACACATTACTTCTCTATGTGTATTACCATCATGTTAAACAAAATATTATTTTCATGAGTGCATCTAATTAATACTTTATACACATACTTTTTTATATTAATATCATGCTAAAAATACTATTTTCTTATTCAAATAGAGAAGCATATATTTACCCAACAATTCTATTAATCAATCTATATTCCTTTATACTTCTATGCTAACTAATTAATTGCATACCAATGACAAATATATATATGTATTTATATATAAATATATACATATATGTGTTTTAAACTCAAATTTCGGTTATTACGTCACTAAAATTTTAGGTATTACAATTATTACATCACTAAAATTTCAAGTATTACAACCTACCTTCCTTACAATAAATTTTGTCCTTGAAATTTGTACCTAGTTACATCAATGTTGTTTGGTTAGGTATTTTGGGTGAAAAGATTTAGCTTAAGACTAATCTTTAAAAACTGGGTGGTTTCTTTTGATTGATTGAATAGATAGGGGCTACTTATTCTTTACTGTTGTTTTAAAATAGCTGTAGAGTTAGTTCCATAGTAAAGTTCAATTTTGAACTCTTCGTCTCTAGTGGTGGTAGTCCATAGTGTATTATCTTTATAAGATAAGGGTATAAACATGACATCCTAGTGTCAACAGGAACACTGTCACTGATAAAATAGTAGCACTAATAGTAATCCTATCAATTACGCCGATAAAACAGTGCCTTTGACCATGACACCGACAATTACGCCATTAAAACAGTGTCTTTATCTGTAACGCCGACAATTATGCCAATAAAACAGTGCCTCTGATAGTGACGCCTAATAATTCTGTCGATAAAACAGTGCCATTGACCGTAACGCCAACAATTATGCCGTTAAAATAGTGTTTTTGTCTGTAACGCCGACGATTACGCCAATAAAACAGTGCATCTAACAGTGACGCCTAATTATTATGCCGATAAAACAGTAGTAGTGTCGTTATAATGGTATTGTCCCTTCTCCTATAAATTCCATGCCCATTCGCACCGTTCAACATTTTGATCATCCCTTATATTTTGCTCTGAGAAAATGTTCTTCTTCTTTTTTTTCTCAGTTATGGTTTCCTCACTATCCGAGTCTGGTAATTCTTCCACTCTTCCGGTGCGTTCCACCACCATGCTGGTGTCGAAATCGCGAAGGTTCAAAACGCTGGCTTGTAAATCTGTTCGTCCACCACCGTTGAAACTCGACTCGGATTCTTCCAATGATGATCTTTCCTTGCCTTCCCAGTCTGGTAATTCTGCCCCTCCTCCGGTGCGTTCTAGTACCATGTTGGTGCCGAAATCGCCGAGGTTCAAAACGTTGGCTCATAAGTCCGTTTGTCCACCACCGGTGAGACTCGACTCGGATTCTTCAAATGATGAGCTTCCACTTGCGAATGGCCCAGCACGGATGTCTCAATCTGAATCGCCTCCTAAAGGTAAGGATCATTTATTCACTCGATCTACTCGTTCTGATTCAGTCTATGTTTCTCTAGCAGAATCGAAGGTTCCAGTCTCTGACCCGATGTGCTCAGAAACTTGTAACACGCCAACCCCCATGTTTCTTTGATTTGAGTGTTGGACCTAACCACCGTTCTTTTTGACAGTGGACTTAACCAATATGTGGGTTGGGTCCATGCTACTTTACAAGTGACACACA
>JAJIYU010007044.1:0-19735 GCA_030144865.1 Tinospora cordifolia | reverse complement strand
AGAACCTCAACGCGATGTGCCACCAATGCCCGTCCATCGCCCCGGTACGTGGAGTTCTTAATAAACCTTTAATGTTCTTTAGTTTCACAATCATAGTTTTCATTCCACACAACATACAAACATGCTTATTCAAAATGCTAACCTAAGCAAATACAACAAATAAACACCAAGCTTATCATAATATCCTAATACTAGAAAGCGAGTAACCAGACATTAGGATATCATGTGAATCAATCCACCCAAAGCATACATTCCTAGCATGATACTAAGTACAGGAATTTAAACATAGATCATATTCCATATCCTACGTCCGCATAATACTAAAGAGTGAGGAGGAGATAATCAACCCCACCTGTGCGTGCCGGAATATCGCTGGGTCGTCGCTCCTCGCACAACATACCAATATCGTCAATCTGCATCATTAGATGGTAATGATACATTACTTTGGGCCTTTAAAACACATCTAACCCAACCCTAAAGGTATGTTATCAATTAGTGTTTTAGAGTGTACCCAAAACACTCAAAAACAATGTTCAAGTTCATTGACTGCGCTTAGCAAGGTGTGGACCACCGTCTACACACCATTTCTCACTAAATAATGGAATTTCACATGTGTACACTATGCTTGTGAGTTCCATTCCAGTTTAATACTTAAATCTAGTGTTTTGGACACCCAATAATCATTTAAACACATGAACTAACAAAAAAACAGTTGTTTACCTTGTTTACTCATCGAAACCCCTTGATTCAAGCCCAAAAACGGGATTTCCTTTCAATGAAGTCAACTCCTTCATTTCCACAACCACATAACCATCCTAAATCAATCATACTAGTGTCCACACGTACATGCAAGGGAAATACACAATAGTTCCTCATGTTTGGCTTGGTTTCCAGCCACTAAACTCACAATACCAAGTTCATGAACGGATCTTAATCACTTTGATTCACAAGCTATTGACAACTACTCTTACAAGAGCTCAAAACTTAAAGAAAACTTAAGGAAAATTAGAGAACTCACCTATGAATCGCTCTCCCGTCGTCTCCTCCGAATCCCAAGTAGTTTCAGTGCAAAATGAGAAAATCTGCACTTGAAACATATATATAGCTCGCACATGGACCGCGGTCGTCGTCAGACAGACTTCGATCATCGGACAGGTTTTTCTTCATGGACTTCGGTCCTCACTTTATAGACCTCGGTCATCCCTTTATGGACCGCGATCGACACTTTACGGACCGCGGTCACCAATGTGACCTAGTTTTCTCATTTTTGCACATTTCCACTGATGACCGTGGTCTTCCCATAAGGACCGCGGTCCATAGTGTTGTTTTTCACTTTTCTGGGTTTTTCATATCACGGACCACGGTCGGCAGAATGATGCCTTATTTTTTCACGCTCTTTTTCGCACATTTCTAGCTATCCGAATGTTCTAATAAATTTTATCTTGATTAAATATCATAAAATGATCATTAAAAACAAGTTTCCAATCATTTTTATATTTATTTTGAATTTTTAAAAATTCATGTTGACGTGGGCACATTATTAGACCTAGGGTGATTACAGAAAGGCAAGTACCAACTATAGCTAATAGTGGAGCTTCCGGTGTGGGAAACAATAGAGAAGCACAACATAGGAAAGCACCCTTAGAGATTTCTTCAAACCCATCCTAAACAATAATTACTCCGGCATAACAAGGACACTGATAAATGCAAATAACTTCGAATAAAGTCATCCTTAATTACAATGGTGCAGTAGCAACAGTTTGAAGGTTCAACAATCGAAGATCTTATGACTCATCTCAATTCATTCATAAAGATTTGTGATACAGTCAAGATGAATGGAGTGATTGAAGACCAGCTTAGGCTGAAGCTTTTCCCTTTCTCCTTAAGGGATAAGGCTAGAAGTTGGTTGCAAACCTAGCTCCCAGGAAATATCACAACATGGAAGGAAATGAGACAGAAATTTCTTCAAAAATACTTCACACCCGCCAAAGTACATCAATTGTGGGGCAAAATTAGTTCTTTTAAGCAATCCAAGTTTGAATCCCTGTATGAAGCTTGGGAAAGGTTCAAGGACTTATTGAGGCAATGCCCACAACATGGATACCTCCCTTGGCTTCAAATTTAGATGTTCTATAGTGGACTCACAGTGCTAACTAGAGCTTTGGTAGACTCTGTAACTGGAGGTTCATTAATGGGAAATTCCACCACTGATGCCACCCAACTTATTGAAGACATGGTAAGAAATGCATATGGTCATGGTACAGAGAGAGGAACAACCAAGAGAGTGGGGATCCATGAGGTTGATGAAATTAATGCTTTGCATACCCAAATTGCAGCAATGACTCATAGTTTGAACTTCATAGAAGAGAAGAATACTAGTGGGCAATATCAGAATCAACAAACTCAACACGTTCAGACAATTGCTGAAGCCAACAAGGCATCTTATTCTAGAGAGGCTTCTATCGAGCAACTGAATGAGATGAACAGATTCAATGGTTACCAAGGACCATCTAGGGATATAATGTTCCAAAGTACTATCATCCGAGAATTATAAATCATGAGAACTTCTCATATTGAAACAATAGAAATGTTCAACTTCTACCGGGATTTGTGCCACAACAACCTTTACAAGATAAAAAGCCATCCTTGGAAGGCAAGCTTGATGAAATGATGAACATGCACTCAAGGTTCTTTAAGGAGCTAACAGGAAGGGTGGACAAGAATGATAGTAGAGTTTTTGGCATTGAGATCCAAATTAAAAACATGAATGCCACAGTTAAAAGCTTGGAAATTCAAGCGGGACAGTTGACACAAATAGTATCAAATCAACACTGTGGGTCATTTCCAAGTGACACTCAAATAAACCCAAAGGAGAGCTACAAGGCGGTGATGACCAGAAGTGGGAAAGAGGAAATAAGCCCACCCTATCTAATTAGGCCATCCGTTGAAGCTGAAGATGTTGACAGTTATGAAAAGGATGTTCTAAGGCAACGAGCTATACAACATGAGGTGTCTCCTAAATCACAAGGGAAAAACAAGGGGATTATCATTCAAGATGGTAAGGTTCTAGAGCCTCCACCATTGCCATTCCCTCAAAGGTTCCAAAAGAAGAAGTTGGATGAATAATTTGCCAAATTTCTGGAAATGTTAAAGAAAATTCATATCAACATCCCCTTTGCAGAAGTTCTATAGCAAATGCCTAATTATGCAAAATTTATGAAGGAGATCATGTCTAAAAAGAGGAAATTAGAAGACTTTGAAACTGTGAAGCTCACTGAAGAATGTAGTGTAATCCTTCAAAAGAAACTTCCTCAGAAATGGAAAGATCTCGACAACTTCACTATGCCGTGCAACATTGGATCTGAAATCTTTGAGAACGCACTCTGTGATCTAGGGGCTAGCATACATCTTATGCCCTTATCAGTATGCAAGAGGTTGGACATGTCAGAAATCAAGCCAACCACAGTTACTCTTCAGCTTGCAGATAGATCTTTGACATATCCAAAGGATATTATTGAAGATGTCTTAGTAAAGGTGGACAAATTCATATTTTCTGTTGACTTCATGGTTTTGAACATGGAATAGGACTGTGAGATACCACTTATCCTTGGGAGACTGATCCTAGCTACTGGTCATGCACTGATAGATGTACATAAGTGTAACACTCCGTATTTTAATTAGATACATAAATTAATTTAAATAGAAGTAAATATGTATAAATATACGTATTGGTACGGAGTACGTGTGTATTACATACATATATAAAAAATATACGTTAGTATATAAATTGATTAAATTAAATAAATGTGTAGGGATTAATTAAATTAAATTAAATTATTTGTGGAAAGAAATAATTGTGTATAAATACTAATAATAATACAATTAAGGTATAGTTATAAATAAAGGGGGTACAAATGAAACAATTGGTTAATATATATAAGGATGAAATGAAATGATAAGTTGGGATATATGTATTAATATAATAGTGAGTTATATATATATAATAATGAGAAATGATGATGGTAGGTTTGTATTTATAAAGATTAGTGGCAATTGATGTTGGGGTGTGTATAAGCTAATGGGCAGTTGTGATTTATATATAGGTATCATGGGTGTTGTATTGACGGGAGGGAGCAAGTGATGAAGGGAGAATGAAAGGGGTGATAAGGTAGTTTTGAGAGTTATTTAATAAATGAAGCACTTAAGTGGTAGATGAGTAAATGAACTACGTGGTCACGTGAATGGTTAGCACATGAGCATATCTATTGGTGGGCTGCTCACGTTTATCCCTTCAGTCACTTTATGTTTTACACGTCCAAAACCACAATAGGATAATTGTACAGAGGCAAGCCGAACAGAGACAGAAAGAAGAAAGGAAAAAAAATGTTTGTTTCTTCTCCAATTTTGACGCGTAGGTAAGTTAGTTTTTCAAATTCTAGTTACAAAACGCTAATTAAGCTTTGTATTACATTCTTAGGGGTGTAATTTTTAATGTAGTCGGTGTTTTATAACTGTACCCAAAAATTGGATATTTTTCTATAGTGAGTAAAACTCAACAAAAATTATACCAAACACTTCTGACGATAAGTAGATCCTAGATATGTAATTAGATTGTGTATTTATCCTGTAGATTTTAAAATAAATACCCAAAGTTTTATAACATTTGGATAGGCTTTTGGATATCTTAAACCCAAATAAAACTCTGATTGAGACCTGTAAGAATGTAGAGAATAAAAATACGAACCCATCGACACCAAATTTGTGAATTTTGGATATCAAATGAATTTTTGGTGATTAATTGACAAATGAGGTTATTTATGAAAATTTAGAAAAATTACAGAAAAATATTATCTGAAAGCCTATTTATTTTATTTTCTGTTGTAAGAATATGGTATTTGAGCAGGAAATTAATTCTAAAGGTTATTGTGAATATTTGAGTTAATGCACAGTCATACGTGTTGTCTAATGCATATATGAGATTAAACATGGTTAGGAGTTTTTATAAAAATAAATTAATTATGATTTGTAAATATAAATTATTTTTGTGATAGGTTGATTTTGGTGCATTGGAACCTAAATTTTGGAAGTGAATATTGAAACTTGGTTGGACAACAATTTTGGTGAGTGGTGATTATTTTTAGCATTATATGAATGGTGATAGTATGTCAAAACTAGGATTTTTATAAAATTAGAATTAATGCAAATGAAAATATATATTATGTATGAAATAATGGATTATATATTATTTGAATTTACAGTAAATTTGGGAGAGACTGGGTATTATAGCAGAAAATGAAACACGTGTCCAGTGGGTTACGCTGTTAATAATCCGTGGGTATTTCTTTATCTTGGTTATTTATATGACATTGTAGATATGAAAATGTTTTGAATGCAATCATGCTACTTATATTAATATTTGTTGCATTTGATTTGAAATTCATAAACTATATTTACACGGCAGCGTGTTTTAGATTTACAAGAGCATATCTAAAATGCGATATCATTTCGATGGACTGATCCCTGGAGAATAATACTTCTTATGTGATAATCCATGTGGGACTGAGCCATGAGAAATATTAGCCTTTCTCTATATGATAATCTTCGAAATGGTTATGGAGTGTGTGATAATTAAAGGTATAGTCTACTATTGGCCAGGCCAGACAAGGAGTGAGACTGACTCTACTTCTGAAAGATGTGGATGTGCATATGTTTTGTTAAATGACGCATTGAAAATAGCATGATCACTATGTTGAATGCATGTATGTATGGCTTAAATGTGCATGATGAATTCAAATGTTTATTTAATTTGATTTTCTGCATGATTATTTAAATGCATGTAAATGTCATTGATAAAGATTACTCACTAATCATGTTGTAGCTCACTTATTATTTTTAACATTTCAGGAACAGATAAGAAAGGGAAGAAACCAGCACAAAAAGGATAGTTGACTCCTCAATCACTGCTGGGTGCATAGGTTTAAGTATTTTGTGTGGGTTGTACTTTTGTATAATTATAATTATCACGGTATATGTAATATCATTACATAGATTTAGATATGGTAATAATAGTTAAGAATGGAACTTTGTAAATTATGAACTACGAGGTATGGTTGATGAAAGCATGTGGTTTAATAGTATTTGTTGTAAACTGTGGATTGATAATATGTTTATTAGGTGACGAATTTATTGGGATGAGTTAAAATTTTAGAGGAGACTCTATCAAAATTTTTGTATGGATATTGAGTAGGATCAAGTGTAAGAGGCTGACATAGTATTATATACGTAAATGTAGCGTATATGGTATTATGTGTCGGTCGTGACGTCACCTTTATAAAGTGGGTTGCGACAATGTTGGTATCAGAGCTTAGAATTTTAAAAGCTTTTAAAAAAATAAAAGTCTTATATAATGTTATGTTTGCTTATATGGGTATTTATATTGATAGTTAATTTAGGTTGACAAGTACCATGGATTTGATCTTGATGACGTTTTATTTGCTTGTAAATTTCAATGTTGAAGGAAAATACAAGCAAAATTGGCCATGGATCCTAATGAAAAGTTGAATCAGACATTGGAAGCTATACTTGCCTCACAACAACAGCAACAAGCACTGCTAGCTACTCTATTGGCACAGATGCAGGGTAACAGCCCAGGACCACCGAATGTGCCAGCGAAATGGGAGCAGAGTAGTGCTAGTGTCCCTGTGAGAGGTAGAACTAAACCAGTTGTTGATCCTGTTCCAGTCCAGGCTGAGGTGGCAGCACCGGTGGATCCTAATGCTAAAAAAGATAGGTATGAGAAAGTAATGAAGGCCTTCAAACATAGGGATCCTATTGAGTTTCCAGGTGGACTTGATCTTGAAACTGCAGAAAGGTAGATGAATAGGATGGAAACCATCTTTGAGGATATGCAGGCTTCAGATGCAGAAAAGGTAAAACTGGCTAAATTCAAGTTGGTTGACAAAGCAAATGATTAGTAGAGACGAATGGCCACTAGAGGTGTGGAGGTTAAGTCATGGACTAAGTTCAAAGAATTATTTTATGAAGAATTCTATCCTAGGTGTGAGAAGGACAAGAAAAGAAATGAATTCATGCATCTTACTCAGGGAAATATGACAGTAAGGCAGTATGAACAGGAGTTCAATCGATTAGCTTTATTTGCTCTTGAGATGGTAGCTACAGATGAGCTTCGGATGCAGCGGATTAGAGACGGGTATTGTGATCGCATCTGTGATGGGCTAGCATTAGCAGAGGTACAGACTTATGAACAAGCAACTAGACAAGCTAGGGATTTTGAGATTGCCCAAGCCAATGCTAGGATGAGGAGAGCTACTGCTACAGGGATGACAGTGACATCATCTACCACACAGAGTACACCAGTAGGTCAGATGAGTCCAGTTATGGCAGGGAGGCCATATTATCAGAAAAGAAGGCCCATGCCTTATAAAAAACCTAGATATAGTGGTCAAGGTAGCAGAATGGAGGCATCTGCAGCTCCGGTTGTGACAGGGCCAACACCACCACCAGCATCATATATGCAGGGAGAGGTGTAACATAGCCAAGGAAGCCACAGCAACAGACTGGGAGCAGACCTTATATGGCGACAGGAGGTACAGGGTCTCAAGTTACATATTCTGCTTATGGGTCAGGTAAACCACCATTTGTTTGTTATAGGTGTGGGATGCCAGGACATAGAGTTTCTCAGTGTCCACAATCTGCACCCCAGAGATCTTCTATTGTCCAAGGGGGTGGAACCATAGCAGGGATACGTGAGCAGGCCAGAGTAGTAACAGAGCCTGATCCTGACTCCAGCAAACAACTCATTGAAGGTATTATCGATATCTATGACACTCCTATGTATGTTTTGATAGATGTTAGATTGACTTTATCTTTTATTGCTGGTCATATGGTGGATAGACTACATTTATCACCTGTTAGGACCAACACACCTCTGATTTTGAGCACAGCAGCTGGGGAGAGAATATATCCAAATATGGTGTATGAAAATTGTGTGGTGAAATATGACAATCATGAAATGATTGTGTGTTTTAGAGTTTTGAAATTTCTAGAATTTGATGCTATTCTAGGCATAGATTGGTTGGCGGCCTATTATGCATGTGTTGGCTTTTCTAAAAGAGTAGTCTTTCAGATACCAGGTCAGCCCTCATTTGTGTATAGGGGTATGAAATCTTCACAACTTCCTACTTGAGGTCGTGTGGCTACTAATAAAGAAGTATGAATGTGGGTTGGTATTGGTTCAATGGTGGAAAAGGCAAAAGGCATTCAGTTAGCTGATATTCCTGTAGTTGGTGAGTATCCCGCTGTGTTTCCAGATGATTTGTCGGGGTTACCACCAAAGCGGGAGATAAACTTCATTATTGAATTGATGCCTAACACTAAGCCTATTTCCATCATTCCTCCATATCGAATGGCACCAAAAGAGTTACAGGAACTTAAAGTGCAACTAGATGAGCTGATGACTAAAGGGTTTATTAACCCAAGTATGTCACCTTGGGACACACCTGTATTGTTTGTAAAGAAGAATGATGGAAGCTTACGGTTGTGCATTGATTATCGTCAGCTGAATAAGGTGACTATAAAGAATAAATATCCTTTGTCCCGCATTGGTGATTTATTTGATCAGTTGAATGGTGTGAACTATGGATTGATAATATGTTTATTAGGTGACGAATTTATTGGGATAAGTTAAAATTATAGAGGAGACTTTGTCAAAATTTTTGTATGGATATTGAGTAGGATCAAGTGTAAGAGGCTGACATAGTATTATATACGTAGATGTAGCGTATATGGTATTATGTGTCGGTGAAGAAAAAATGATTTTCAATCTCTACAAAGCTATAAATTACCCCAGTGACATGCATAAATGCAAAAGGATAGAAGTCATCAATTCTTACATTGTTGAGGTTGTAGATGAATCGAACTCCCAAGATGATTTGGTCGAATGTATTTCCCGTTCAATTTCCTTTCCCCAACCTATGGCTGAAGATGGGAAGCTGATTGTGCTAGCCTTAGAAGCGTGCCCAGCAGAGCTTAATAGTTTACATGCTCCATTATCTGAAGCTCATCAATCTGAAGATTTTCGAGATATTTCTAAGGCCATTGATCTGAAATCGCTTCCTAAACATCTAAAATATGCTTGTTTGGATGAAGCACGATCCCTACCAGTTATAATCTCCTCTTCATTAACCTTCGTCCAAGGAGAGAAGTTGTTGCAAGTATTGAATGATCACAAAGCTGTTATCGGATGGACAATTGAAGATAAAAAGGGTATAAGTCCAGCCATTTGCATGCACAAGATTTTAATGGAGGATTCTCATAAGCCTATAGTGGAGCACCAGCGAAGACTTAACCCAATCATGAAGGAAGTGGTGAAGAAAGAGGTAATGAAATGGATGAATGTAGGCATTATCTATGCCATTTCAGATTCATTATGGGTAAGCCCCATCGATGTTGTGCCTAAGAAAGGAAGGATCACTGTGGTTACAAATGAGAAATGAGAGACAATTGCGTCAAGGACAACTACTTGATCGCGTGTGTGCATTGATTATAGAAAACTGATTAAAGCCACAAGGAAGGATCATTTTCCTTTGCCCTTTGTAGATTAAATGCTAGATAGAATTGCTGGATATGACTTTTATTGTTTCTTATATGAGTACTCCAGGTATAATCAAATAGTCATTGCACCAAAGGATCAAGAGAAGATCGCCTTCACTTATCCATATGGGACTTATGCATTTCGGATGATGCCTTTTAGTTTGTGCAATGCACCAACCACCTTTCAGAGATGTATGATGACAATTTTTGCAGATATGATTGAAGACATCATGGAGGTGTTTATGGATGATTTTTCTGTGTTTGGTGTTACATTTGATGGATGTTTGCTTAATCTGAAAAAAATTCTCTATCGTTGTGAGGAAAAGAACTTGGTTCTCAACTGGGAGAAATGTCACTTCATGATTCGAGAGGGCATTGTTTTGGGTCACAAAGTTTCTGTTAATGATCTTGAGGTTGACTAGGCAAAAATCCAAGTCATTGAAAAGTTGGCACCCGCTACATCTATTTGAGAAGTGCATAGTTTTTTGGGGCACGCTAAATTTTATCGTAAATTTATTAAGAATTTCTCTCAAATCACTTGACCATTGTGCAGTTTGCTTGAGAAAGAAGTCGAATTCAACTTTTCAATTGAATGTGTTGAAGCCTTCAGTACACTAAAGAAGGTTCTAATATCCACTCCTATTATGTCTACACTAGTTTGGGGGGAACCTTTTGAGATAATGTGTGATGCTAGTTATTATGATGTGGGAGGCGTATTGGGATAAAAACGTGATAGGATGTTCAGAGCTATATACTAATACATGAAGGCAAGGTTTATCTTTGGAATGATCCCTTTCTCTATTGAAGGTGCGCTAATAAAGTGATTTGCCATTGGATTCCAAAAGCAAAATTTAACAAAGTCCTTCATGACTGCCATGCTTCATCGTATAATGGTCTTTACAGCCATCAACGTACAACGAGGCGTGTTTTTGAGAGCGAATTTTATTGGCCGAGTATGTTGAAGGATGTTTATTAATTTGTGAAAATATGCGAAGTGTGCCAAAAACAGGGCAACATTTCAAAGAAAAATGAGATGCATCTTACAACTTTTGTGAAAGTCGAATTATTTGATGTATGGGGCATAGACTTCATGAGACCCTTCCCACCATCGGATGAAAAATAATATATACTGCTTGCTATTGATTATGTTTCTAAATGGGTTGAAGCAGCGGCCACAACCAAGAATGGTGCCAGAGTTGTGTTGAATTTTCTCTCTCGCAACATCTTTTCTCGTTTTGGCACACCTAGAGCAATTGTGAGTGATTATGGTACACATTTCTGCAATAAAATCTTTAGCAACCTTCTCACCAAATATGGAGTAAGACACAAGGTTGCCTTGCTTTATCATCCGTAAACGAATGGGCAAGTTGAAGTGTCTAACCGTGAGATCAAGATAATATTAAAAAAGACAGTTGGAACAAACCCTAGAGATTGAGCCCTGAAACTGGATGATGAATTGTGGGCATACCAGACAACTTTTAAGACTCCCATTGGCATGTCTCCATATCAGTTGTTGTATGGAAAGTCTTGTCACCTGCCTTGTGAATTAGAACATGGGGCTTATTAGGCAATAAAGAAGTTGAATTGATGCAATGGCTTGTGGGGAGAACCATCTACTTCAACTCGTAGAACTTGAGGAGTTCCACTGTGATGTTTTCGAGAATAACACTATCTACAGAGAAAGGATAAAGAGATGGCATGACAAGCTTATTGAGAAAAAGGATTTTGAACCCGGCCAGTAAGTGTTGTTGTTCAATTCTCGACTCTAATTGTTTCCTGAAAAATTCAAGTCTCGTTGGTCAGGACCCTTCCTTGTTACACAAGTGTTCCCGTATGGCGCAGTGGAGGTCCAAAGCTCGCTAGATGGCCATAAATTCGAAGTGAATGGTCAGGAGATTGAAGATATTTTATGGAGGACCAAAATAGACGGTGGAGTTGGCAGAACTTAAGGACTAAAACGTTGTATCCCTGTCGAGCTAACGATGTTAAACATAACGCTCAGTGAGAGGCAACCCACTACTTATTTCTATTTTGTTGCGTTCATGTCGTTTTTCTTTCTTACTTTACTTTTCTAGGATGCATGTAGATGTTAACAATTTAATTTCATAAGTTCTTAATATCATAAGGCTTAGGACTTAGTAAAAAAGAGGGGGGGAGGGGTGGGGGGGAGAAGATTTTGCTTTTGCCTACTGCGATTACCGTGGTTTACAGAAAGAAAACAGAAATCATCCATGCACCTATTGTGGTCCACAGAATGTTATATTCTGTGTATTGTGGTCACCAGAAGACACCCTTTAAGCACACATGCAATTATTACGGTCAATAGAAGTGTACACTTCTGTATATTGCGATAACCAGAATGATTTTTTTGGAGCATCATGTGTACCGCGATCCATAGTGTTATACGACATTGTAGACCACAGTCGGCAGAAACCCCAAGGTTTAAAAATTTGACGATTCATGCAATTACTGCGGTCACTAAAGCATGGACCACGGTAATCACGTCTTTTTTATGACAGATCGCGGTCATTTTCTGCATTCTGTTATGAAAATTTTTGAGTTTTTTCTGTGATGTTTGGTTTCTCTTGTGAATCTAAGCGTGTTTTTTCCTCTCTCAGCGAAAATGTAAGTGTTTTTACTTTATTTTTCATTGTGTCCTTGTTTCAATCGCATACTTAGGATTGTTTTAGGATTTAAATTTCATTGTTCATGCTTGGAATTCTTTGTTTTTCTCAAAGCTTTTCAAATTATTCTTCATTCATAACATTTCTGAATGATTACTAAAAATTTTGGAAGTAAGGGACTCGCAAACTCATTGTAAATGCTAAATTTCGGCTGTTGTTCCCCTTATTTGAATCAGCTAAAGGCTGTGTTGTTTTGATAATTGGATTGATTAAGTTTGCATGATTTGTCTGCAATGTTTTGGCAGTTAGATGTTTTTGAAGGGGTATCTGCACTTTGATGTTTTTGATGTTTTGACTGTTGGATTTTGGGACTAGAACACTTAATTTCTCAATAACTATTTTGAGTAACTAGTTTTCTAAAAGATATGTGACATATGTTCTGTTATTGTTCAATGTTCATATTCATTTATATGGATTGAAGTTTTCCTTGCCTACTAAATCTATTTTTGTAGGCCTCCTCGAATGAAACACCCTGCCTCTAAAGGGAAACAGCCAGCACTACCTCCACCTCTTATAGACAAAGCACGATTTCGAACTGTCATAGCCAAACAGTGGTTCAACCTCATTCGTTCTAACGCCATCTTATCTCAGAGCGTGGAATCATCTTGATGCAAGAGGAGTGTGATATTGGCATTGATGCAGTAGTTGTTGCTTGCCATTGGGAGCGGCTAATTCAGGCACCATCTACGATTGTCATTCCATTGGTGCAAGAATTCTACGCGAATGCAACTGACAGAGCACTGCAGTTTGGGTCTGTGGGAAGTGGGTCAAATTTAGTTCAGCTGCTATTAACGAAGTATATGGTCTCCCTACAGACTCTCTGGATGAGTACTACACCCTACTACCACGCTTCGATCTGGATGATGTACTGAGGGCCCTGTGCATTGATGGTGCTTCATGGATTTGTTACAATGACAAGCCCGTTAACCTTGTGAAGACCATGTTTCGGACACCTGCCAAGGTTTGGCTTTATTTGGTTAGTGCTAACCTTCTTCCATCATTGACCATTAACAAGATAATCGTAGAGAGGGCAATGCTAGTATACAACATTATGAAGGAGCTCCCGATCAATGTAGGGACTATCATCTCCAGTTCCATCTGGTCTGCCATTGGCAAGACCAACACGGGACTACTCCATCTTACATTCACTACAAAACTGTATAGAAGAGTTGGGGTAGTTTGAGAGCGGAGTGAACCCCTGCTGATGATGAAAGATCACATAGCAGTGAAGATGCTCACTTCCATACCTGCTAAGAGGCGCAGGGCCTCTGTAGAGTCTCCACTGCCCCCAGCTAACCCCATCAGCACTGCAGCAGCTCCTGCTCCTTCTACTGGCGTGCCACCTTCCTCTTTGACTATTGTCGAACCATCATCATCAGCCATACTGCCTTCTGATCCTCAGGCTATTATGCATTAGCTGGCCTACATCACCTAGTGGTTACATCGCACTGACTCGACCATGGCACAAGCTAATCTTCTTCCTCCCTACTGCATGCCCTACATGTCTATGACGTGTTGTGTGCCTCCTGCCCCTCCGACTCCACCGGTTGTTGATGATGAGGATGATGATGGAGGGGATGGGAACAACTACATCGCAGATGCTAAAGTTTTTGGAGAGGACTTTTGATTTCTAGTTTTTTTTTCTTTGTCTCTGTTTGCTTTGAACTTTACTTGTGTAGACAATTTATAATTATTTTTGATGCGTTGACTCTCTCTATCATTGATGCATATGCTTAGAATCTATGTGATCTCTATACTAACTTCTCTATTTTTTAATGCATGTTCTTGATGTGTACTCTTCCAATTATGAGAATTAATGTGCTTTTAAGGATAAGGCACTATTCAAGTTTGGGGGTGCTAAATGCTTCGACACATTAGGTTTAGTTGTTAGTTTCTTTCAATTTCATATTTACTTTTCCTTCTTAGTGTTTTGCTTTGCATACTTTAGAAGCATTTTAGGAACATATAGTATGAGTTACTTAGGTTAGATCGTCCATGTCATCGCCATATAGCCATATTTTTGAAAATTCTCATTGAGTGACCTATGCAATTGAAAATTCCTTTAGTGTGATGAGGTAAAGAACTAGGGTACTTTCAAACAGTCTATGTGCTTGGTTTGTCTTAAATTTGACTTTGACAAACCCTATAGTCTTAGATAGATTGAGAATCTAAAGCTGGGAAAAGTGAGGAGTGGAAACTAAACCAAAAATGGAGAGAATTTTTCGTAGACTCTTAAAATAATCAAATCTATCTTGAAACTACTTAGGAATGATTATAGGAGGGAAATGAAGTAGGCCATCTTTGTTTGAGTCAGAGCCTAAAGGCCAGTCCTAACATTTATAACCCTTTGCAACCAACTTTCAGCCTTATAGCATGTTTTCTTGTTATAAACCTAAACATTATATATAGACACACTTTATCCTTTTTATGAATATCTGAGTTGAACCTATTTGTGTGCACCCATGGTTATTATACGACTTATTTGGAGATGCGAAAGAATGAGGAGATGTTAACATTGAAATACATATGTTTTCATGTTTTTGTTTCAGTTTTTGTTTTGTTTATTCTAAAAATAATAATTTGGAGTGCACGAGATGAAATAAGTTTGGGGGAGCTATGAAAAAAGGTTGTGACCATGAATAAAGAGAACAAGGAATTGAACAGAAAGGATCAAGCTATATTGAAGAAAATCAAAACAAAAGAGGTTGTTATTATTGCTGTGAGTGTACACTTAAGTCAAAATGAAATTCTTATGACACTTGTATTTTGAGCCAGACCATGTTACAACCTAGAGGAAAAGACCTCTGATCTCTAGTATAATCTGAATTGAGTAGAAGATAGATAGAGGAGAGAATTGAGATGGTCTGTGTACTTAGGTAATAGGAGGGGATTTCTATGAGTGGGATGGTGCTTAAAAAATCACCTACAAAGTTTAGGATGATTGAGATACTGACATATGAGATGGTGAAGTTAAGGAAGAATGGAGGATGAACTGAAAATCTAGACAACTTGAATGACCTTAGGGACATGTTAATGAGTCATAAACTGCAGGAATGAAAGATTAAGGTTACAATGATAAGTGAAAATGAATTTACTTTTATATGGCATTGTATGACACTTAAGATTAGAGTCATTGTTCGGGGATGAACAATAGTCTAAGTTTGGAGGTATTTGTTAGTTGCATAGTAGACTGACATTAGTATAGGTGATTTATTGCATGTTATAGAAAATAAAGGAAAAATTAGACACATTTGTGCTTAGCTAGTGGCACGAGCATTTAGATTAGGGAATTGTATGTTTCATTGCATTTTAGCCTTATTTTCATGTTTTACAGCATTTCTAAGAGAAAATGATGTTTGGGAAAAGATTTTTAGTGTGGTGCAGTTTCAGGATGAAGCCAAGAGAGAGTTGCATCATGTAGAGGCAAAGAAAAGTAGAAATCCAAAGGAAAGCAACAAATTACTGCGGTAAGATAATCGATGACCGAGGTATCCGAAGAAATACAAAGAAAAGAAACAATACACTGGTTACCGCGATTGGTGGTCCAGTGACCGCGGTAACTAGAATGTGACCAAAGTGTGAAACAGGCTGACCATAGTCCACAGAATGATGAAAATCCGAGTTTTTATTAAAGGACGATGCTGACCGCGGTCAATGACTGTGGTAACACGATTAATTATCGGGTTCATCATATTTTTAGAATTTTTTTAGCATGGGCCTATCAATAGAAAAGGGAATTAGAGTCTAAACATACCTAATTCCAAAATTCCTGACTTTGACGGCTGAAGAAGAGAAAAATAAGAGGTTCAAGAAGGGATTGAAGATTTAGATCAAGCTTTGAGTATCTCTAACTTTATTCATTTCTTTTTGATGTTTTCATTTAATTCAATGCCAAGCTAGTTAGTTTTAAATGTCTAGGATGTAAATCTCCAATGTATGAACCTGAGATTTCTTAGTGAAGTAATTGATTTAAATGCATTATTCTATGTTGTGTATGCTTAATTCTTGATGTTTACTGGCCATGAACATAATGAGTTCAAATCATTAAATTAACTTGGAAGAGAGGTTTAATGATAGGTAATCATAGTATAGACCTAGATTAGTTGATTGACCGGAGGGTTGTTAACTGTTTAGGGGGCTACATGAGATTGCCAACTTTATAATAGAAATTGAGGTACCTCGGGAGAGAGTTTCAATTATAGGTGTTATAACTTATAATGCAGGGACGATATCCAGACTCACCGATTATTATTAATGCGATCCTGTATACTTGCAGGGTTGTTAACAGTGTCTCATTATGCCAAGCGCTTTTGGGAGACTCAGGTTCGAGTCTTGCCAAAAACAAAATCATACACCCAGTCAGTGGTGGCTAAGGTGGGGACAATATTGTCACGGTGGGCTCGGGTTATTACATAATCACTTCCACCTTAATTGCAAACTCTCTTGAACCCTTGCGTTGCTATTCCAACTTGTTTCAAGTCTTCAACTATCAGTCTTTAGAATCTATATTTTAAAAATATGATTTAATAATCGTTCATGATTAGTACCTATGTACAGTACTGTATGTATGAACATTACTGCATCTATGAACAGTACATATCTGTGAATAGTGAATATGAATAATATTAAATAGTAATAGTGAACAGTATCCCTTGAATAGTACCCTGTGAATAATGTCATACTTATGAATAGTAGGCAACGTATATGTGAACATAAGTATGTACTGAAATGAATAATAGTTATAAAGACATCTCAGATCTTAAATAGAGACTGAGACATAGTTATTATACTTGTTTTGATTTGTAGAGTCCTGTGCTTGCTCCAAAATAAGTGTACAGAATTAGACCTTCACTATTGCTATCAGAAACTAGGGTTTTTCTCTTCTTACTATTATATTTGTTGTCTAGAACAACTAAAGAACAAGAAAAGAAAAGAGAGTAGGCAAAGAAATTATTTTTTATTATTGGAATAAATTTTCAGAATGGGGGAGAAGAAGGGTGTTTATATAGATTTTTTGGCCCAAAACAACAGACATGAATAGTAGTGAACAGTGTGCTATAGTACGCCAAAAGTAATTTTGTCTCAAATGAACAGTGCTAAAGTTCGCTACAATACCGTATTTATGAACAGTATGCATATGTGAACAGTATTATCTTTTTGAACAGTACCAATTCGCCGTCGACTGTCGCCGCTGACAAAACAGCGCCATTGAATTTTTTTTAACTCAAATTTTGATTATTACAACCAAAAACTAAAATAAACCATTAGTTGATCATTTTAACATTGTTTAAGATGAAAACAAAAATTAAATATCGAAATAAGTCATTAATTGACTATTCTGGTGTAATTTTATGATAAAAATGAAGAAAAGAAACTAAATATCGAAAAAAAATCATTAATTGATTGATTCAACATAGTTTTTAGCCAAGAATGAAAAGAATACACTAAAAATGTCAAAATAAGTCATTAATTAATTTTTTTAGTGTAGTTTTGAAATATAATCAAAATGAATCTAAACTTTACAATTTAGAATCTCTAAGCTGAAAATATCTCCTTTAACTTGAAATTTGGTTGCTCTTGTAAGAAGGTGTGGTAAATAACTGCATTTAAAATAAGAACACACCCCACACCCTCGAGAGAGAAGCTAGAGGGAGAAAAACTTTGAAAGAAGGAATAAAGAGAGGATAAATAAAGGAAATGAGAAAGAGAACAGTGATTTATTGTGCTAGATGCGAAGAAAAATTGATGAAGGTGTAGGTTATTTATAGGATTTAGAGAATGATGAGTTTTCAAATCTTAATTCCTAAAAATTTTTAAAATTTAATATTTTGTTGGATTTTTTAAATTTATTGGATTGACTCATCCCTACAAGGATTTAAAGAATGTAAATGACTTTTTTTTCTTTCCTTTCTCCCACTTTGGTCCTCTACCTATATATATATATATATATTTTGAGAGTATGAAATGTTGGATCATATCCCTAAAATATTTTAAAGTTTTTGTTATTTATTTTACTTGTCCCCCAATTTTTAAGTATTATTTTAATAATGTATATTTCATCTTCTTTTATTAAATTTTTTTTAATTTTTTCACTTTTATCGTCTATGTTCCTTTTTAATATTTATCATTAAATTTATTCATTTCTTAGAAGAATAGCTTAGGCTTTTAATTCCCTCTGTGATGTAATTTATTTAATTAAATGTTTCTAAAACTAAAGTGATAGACATTTATGTGGGATAGACTTTTTATTTTTATTCAATTCATGTTATATCTTAAAATTTCTAATTAAGTCAAGATTATTATGTGTAAAATGGTATGAATATGACATTCATTGTGCATCTTGACCAATGATATTGTTTCTTTGTGAATTCCCATACAAAGCTTTTTCTTTTAGTTTCTAACATAAGGCTTATGTTAATTTTAGTCCTAAATATCATAGCTAATATTAAGTTAGATTATTTAATCATCTTAACTTTAATTGCTTTAATTATGTTCAATCACTAAAAATTGTTTGAATCGTTTCATTAATGTATTATCTTATTAATATTTTATTTTAAAAATTATAGACTTATTATAGGGTATTACAATGGAGTTGTGGTACTTGGCTACTTACCAGCACTAGCAGATCAATTTAAGTGTTGTATTGGTTACACTAAGAATGAAAATATTATCATTATTTTCAAAACTCATGCATTGTTTCTAGAGGCTACATTGTCCACATCATTTGCAAGGATGTTATTATCATTTTCAAAGCATTCAATATTCACATTGTCTTCAAATCCTTCATAGTCTACACTAGGGCTAATGATATTACCTTTGTTATTATAATTATTGAGATCATCTACATGTTATGCATAGTCAACAAAAGCATCCTCAGTGGTATGCCTAATTATCTCCTGTTGAGTATCTATTTCTTCGACATGATTGTAGGAGGCTATAATGTTATAAGTTTTTACACAAGTGTTGCCTTTCAATGATGAAAAATCACTGTGATTTCCTTAGTGATGTTTGTCGTCTTTTGAATATTGTTCACATCTTGATGATTTTCTATTCAAATTCGTCTAGACACCATAAAAATCTACACACATGTTTGATGAAGATGAACATTCTTCTTGCTATAATAAACAAAACATAAGCAACATATTTATATGGTTCAATTTTGTGTAGGAAAATGTCATAACTTGTAGGATAAATGTTGATATATTGATACTAATACTGCCAACATATGTAATTGAATTTACGCTAGTGATAAGTTGCTGACTAGCAATAACGTTAGTTCCAATATATCAACTTCATCAACAAAGTACTTTAAATCCATATGTGACAAGTTGTCTATATACCAAAAAAACACTTGAAATGTTTGTATGAAATGTTGTTGATGTATTAATATTATAAAGTTGTCGATATTTCTACAACACACACACACACACACACACACA
>JAJIYU010007043.1:0-19674 GCA_030144865.1 Tinospora cordifolia | reverse complement strand
TGTAAGAAGCGAAAGAAGAGAAGATTAAAACATTTATGTAGCAAACTAAAGAATCATCCTCTCGCTGGTGCCACCTATCTTACATGTGAGTTGCAAAGGAGAATGAAATAAAAATATAATCGGCAACTCTCTTTCGTTTTTTAAAATGATTAGCAGCATGCTTGTGTTAATAACTTGCTGAACTTGTGTCCTTCACGCTCGAAATCACAAAGCAAAGCGATATTGTAATATTTTGACAAACATTACTAACATGCATATAATGTAGGACTTAGATAAAGTTCACATGATGTAAGAAGCGAAAGAAGAGAAGATTAAAACATTTATGTAGCAAACTAAAGAATCATCCTCTCGCTGGTGCCACCTATCTTACATGTGAGTTGCAAAGGAGAATGAAATAAAAATATAATCGGCAACTCTCTTTCGTTTTTTAAAATGATTAGCAGCATGCTTGTGTTAATAACTTGCTGAACTTGCGTCCTTCACGCTTGAAATCACGGAGCAAAGCGATATTGTAATATTTTCACAAACATTACTAACATGCATATGATGTAGGACTTAGATAAAGTTCACATGATTATCCACAGTGACATACTGTAAAGTCCTGGGTATAGTAAGCAGCATGCTCATAGTTCCTAAAACCCAGACAACAAACAGGCATAAACACTACTAGGCATCAACGATTTATATATGTCAAAAGAAAATAAATTATTGAGCTAAAAGGAGAAAAATATTACATTTGTGTTCACACTGTGAGCATTTTAGCATGGTGGAAGAAGTTGAAGCCTCTTCATCACTGACCATCTTCCCACAAATCCAACATGTGCAGTTTGGGCAGAACCAATTTCCTTCAGGTACCTCCTGAAGTCAAGCAATAACATAGAACAAGAATTATTTAAAATCTAACTAATTTAAACTCTACTTTGCACCCTTAACGAACATTAAACAACAATAAAAGGGTAATGACACAGCATTAAAAGCCACATACAGATAATGACAAAGCATTAAAAGCCACCTATAGAAACTGCAGTAAAGATTGCAACAATATAATAGATCAGTCACATAGATCATGAAAATAGCCCATGTGCAGTTCAAAGTAGGAAGATACAGGACATACTACATACACTTGAAACAAAATGGGTATTGCAAAATTGGGGCTCCCAAAATATAGTAGACTCAAACAAGTACACCAAACAAAAATCTTTGTGTAAATGTTGACATTCTTCAAGCACATAAAGATGCAAATGCCACTCATAAAAGTTTATAAACTAAAAATAAGGAAGAATATAAAGACATGAGTCCTGCAAAGAAGATCATAATTTACAACTGACTTCCTTCAATTTAGCTAAATCATCATGTCCTTATATTTGTATTGCTTTCCAAAGCCTAGCATAAGAAGTTGGTTAATTTTGGCTGAATCTGCCACGAATTATAAAGACTCGGGAATGAAACTCCAATTTAACAGCCAGTCATTTAACCTGTTATCCTAGGGAGAACTTAGGAGGACTGGCCCAAGTTGTAAAAGAAAAAAAAAGAGCTCCAACATCCCAGTACATGTACTGCCGTAAATAGTATCATCACTTCCCCTTAGCTTTTGAACCCCCAGTTCCAACACTGCTGATATATACAGCAACTATTTGTGAGAAAACCTAATCTGTCTTAAGAGCATATCTAGTACCCAAAATTAGAACCTAACTTAAGTTTGTCCCTCAACAGCCATGGCAGAAGTAATAGTAATGGTAATGCACTTCTAACAGACTAACACTTTCCACTTGGTGAATGAATTTTGTGTCTATCTCTTCCTGGAAGCCACTCGCCAATCATTCATGGTTCAACCATTGAGAAAGAACTTTGCATGTCCAATAGAGATTGGTGGCTAGAGGGAGTGTATGGCCTGGCTGAATATGTTAATGGACAGGCTTTCTGAGACAAATGGTAATTGCATAGTGAGTTCAAAACCATTCTTAGGGTGGATGAGAAATTAATAGTTCAAGGATGAATGGATGACATTGAGTATGCAGAAGTTTGATACGCCCATTAGTGAGCTGGGGTTGTTTGATCCTCCTCTCCTTAAAGCAAAGGTGAGATGATCTAACGTTAGGGTCATTGTTGTACATTGTAGAGTCAACAGATTTCTTTTCTCTGCTACAAAGGAGGGATAATTTCCTTACTGCAAGTAAGAGGTTCTGCCACAGAGGAGGGATTATTTCCTTGCTGGAATGGTGGGGCGATTCTTTCAACGCACCTGGAAGCTGGAACTTCTTCACCTTTGACTCATGTCACTCATCCTTCAAGACTTTTGTGGTCTGCATTTCACGAGACAGCAACGAAACAAGAGAGGACGAAGACAAACCTATATTCTATTACGATAAACCACGCAGACATCCAGTGGCTGAAAAAAATGTCACTCTTGCCTTGAGATGGTCACGTGATGAAAGCTTCAAGAAAAGTTATAGGAGCAGTAAATGCACCATTATTATCAAGACCTACACTAATAACCAATGTAGTTTTTTGACAATAGTAAAGATCACTAAAGGGGACTTCCAATCTATTTTCATACTGGAGGAGAAAGGAGCTTTCGCCTAGACAGCTCTAGCCCAGATTTTGGAAGAAGTTCACACGGGCCCATCACGCACGACAGCTTTCAAGGGAGGAGAAAAACAACAATCTTAGCAAAGGACGGAGGGTTTCTAGTGGCAAGCTCTAAAATAAATGAAAATACATTGCAATAGGGCAAAGAAGAAAGACAAAGGTGCGGAAATAAGACAAAGGCAACCAAAAAAAAAAAATCAACGAACGAAGATGGAATGAAAAAGCGAATAGAAGCCACATATCAAGTCAAGGAAATTCAAAGTGATGCATAACTCAAACAAGAAATTATGGTCAAAGATCAAAGCAAAGTTGCAGGATATTCAAAGCAAAGACCCTAACCTTGTCATTGTTGACAAGACAAGGGCAATGATCCATTGTTTCAATAGGGAAGATGCCTGGTAGTTGACAGCAGGAAAAGCGCCCCCTTTGAAAAGTGATATCAAGGTGGAAGACTGGTATTATAATAAACTTTGGGAGGGTAGGAAGATCTAATTTCGCCATAGTTCAATAGGCATTAGAGGCATACCAGCAACAAAGTGAACCATGTTCAACTTCTCAAGGATAGCATAGGAATGCTGGGGATTGCTCAACACGGCAGAGATAACGCTAGCAAATAAATCTAGAGAGATGGTCATTTTGAAACTCTAGAGACACTCAAATGGCTTCTTTCCAGCAAAGATTTTTTTTTTTTTTTGAAATTGAAAACTATTATTAATAATAATAAGCTAGTACAAAATGCCGAATGAGATATCCGGCTCATTACAATGCCATTACATTGTCATAGCCTAAAGTATTGACGCCCCATTACATGCCAATTCCACAAAACTGTACCATTTTCCTAACTTTGTACAGGACACCCAAGTTGCGAACAAAATGTTTGACCGTTCCCATATTACACGGTCCAAATTATACTTTTCCAAAAATAATCTTCCGTTCCTCTCCTCCCATATTGCACACCAAACTGCTAAAAGAATCAGCTTCCAATACTGGCCTATTCTTCTTGTTCCCTCATTGGCTGGGATCCGGAACCACTCCCCTTCCTGTGGCGGAAGTAAATGTTGGCATTGAAGCTTCCATAATCTCCACATTTCCTACACCACTCTGCACGTTCCCATGATGTGACTGGTGCTGTCCTCCGCATTCCTGCATAACAGACAGACAGACGGGTTAAGAGCATAATGTGGCAATCTTTTCTGAACATTTTCTGTTGTCTTTAGCTTTTTGAGGCTTATGATCCAAGCTAGAATCCTCGCTTTCAATGGAGCCTTAGTCTTCCAGATAAAATCCGCTGGGACTGTTGTGTGGCTGGGATTCGTTGCCAACAGATTCTGCATAAAAGAGCCAACTGTGAACCTGTTACTTGGATCCGGCTGCCATATTGGCCTGTCCTCCTCCTCCCTTGAAGGTCAAAGCTGTATAAGACATTTAGAAGTCCACTCAACTCCTCCAAATGTTCCTCCCCTACTTCTCTATGTAAGTGAAGATTCCATCCCCTTTGCCTCCTATTTTCTTCCACTTCTTCTATTCGAAAATCCTGGATTGGACCTTCCTTTTTTGCCGACAGCTTGTAGATATTTGGGAATTTCTTTTTCAGCTCCTCTGTCCCACACCAGATACTTCCCCAAAAATCCACTGAATTGCCTTTGCCAACTCTCCAAATTATGTGCGGTCTTATCAGGTCATATATCCTTGCAATACTCTTCCATGGAGCCCTATTACTGCATTTTCTGTTTGTGCCTGCCTCTCTTCCGAATGCTTTTGAGCCATGGATGCTACGAATAATCTTTGCCCAAAAAGAATCTGGGTTGTCCATCATCTTCCAAAGCCATTTTCCCCTTAGGACCACATTTTTCCTCCTTAGATCTCCGATGCCAAGACCTCCATTCTGCTTTGAATTGCAAACTTGTTTCCAACTGACCATACTTTGGCTTTTCTCTTTGTCCTCTTGTTTCCATAAAAAGTTCCTTAGGTGTCTCTCCAACATCACTGCAATTCTTGTTGGTATCTTGAATAAAGACAGATAGTAAGTTGGAAGGGCTTCTAATACTGAATTAATTAGCAGTAACCTTCCTCCCCTTGACAGGAAACTCTTCTTCCAACCTGTTGTTCTTCTGCTAACAGTTTGTAACACTGGCTCCCAAAAATCTTTCCTATGCGGATTGCCCCCCAACGGCATTTCCAAGTAGTTTGTCGGCCACACTCCTGTATTCACCTCCAACTGCTCAGCTATCTCCTTTAATCTTTGGTCTCCAATGTTGATGCCAAGCAGGGTACTTTTGTTTCCATTGATTTTCAGTCCCGTCAGGAAACAGAAAGCATTCAGGCTTTCTTTGATGATTTCAATCTCTGTTCTATCATTTCTCATAAATAAAAGGCAGTCATCTGCAAATAACAGGTGAGTAAGATTGATCTTATCTTTACCTATCTACAACCCCGTTAGGCTTCCCTCCTTCATAGCTTGCTCCAGAATTCGAGTTATGGTATCTGCTGTCAAGGTGTATAAGAACGGGGAAAGAGGATCCCCCTGTCTAAGGCCTCTCTGCCCATTAATTTTACCTCTAGGACGACCATTGATGAAAATGGAATAGTTGGCCGTTTTTAAACATGCCTGCATCCACCTCCTCCATCTATCACCAAAGCCCTTCTTCTGAAGAACAAAGTCCAGGAATTTCCATCTGACTGAATCATATGCTTTAGCAAAGTCCACTTTCATGACCAAGCCCTGTGTGTTCTTTACCCTCAATCCTCCACTACCTCATTAGCCACCAACAACGCATCCAAGATTTGTCTGTCCTTCACAAATGCCATCTGGTGGCTGCTTACTGCATGTCCGATGACTGCTCTCAATCTGTTAGCTAGGGTTTTTGCTATTATTTTGTACAAACTTGTAACTAGACTAATAGGTCTAAACTACTCCATCCTCGTAGCATTACTCTTCTTTGGGATGAGACAAATATAAGTTTCATTCACTCTCCTATTCACCACCGCATCCCTGTAGAATTCAACCATACACACCATGATGTCCTGCTTCACTACACTCCATTCCTATTGGAAAAACGCCGTGGTGAAACCATCCGGGCCAGGGGCTTTATTTCCATCACTCTGAAAAATTGCATCTTTCACTTCCTCCTCATTAAAGTCTCGTTCAAGCCACTGCTTCTCTTCTTCCGAAATTTGTTGCCATTCAAGGCCTTCCACTCCCCAATTCCCCTAGCTTCTTTCTAAATATAAATCTGAAAAGTACTCTGTGACCACCTTTTGGATCCCCTCAGTATCTTCCACCAAATTTCCCCCCCTATCCTCCAACTTTGTAATGCTAGCTCGGGACTTCCTTACTGACCAAATCCTATGAAAGAACTTTGAATTCACTTCCCCCTCCTTGGCCCATTTCATCTTTACTCTCTGTTGATATCTCCTTTCCTCCTTATAGGCTAATTCCTGGATCTCTCCAATCACCTTTCTCCTATGATTCCACAAGTTTGATTGATCCTCTTCTGCTATTCTTCTGTCTAAACTATCCAGCTCCTGCAGCAGCTGGCCTTTCCTAGTCTCCTCCTCCTTTCTCTGGTTCTGCTTCCACTGCTTGAGATTATTCTTTAGATTCAGCAGTTTGCTCATAATCCTGTATCCTGCCCATCCCTGGCTTGTGTCATTCTGCCATTCCCTCTTTATCATCTCCTTTACTTGTGGATGCTTGAGCCATTCATTCTCCAATCTGAATGGTACTGGGCCCCATTTTGGCTCCTTCGTGTCAAGTAATATTGGTCAGTGGTCTGACGTCAATCTCCTTAAGCCCCAAGTTCTTTGGTGTTATACTTCTCACCCCATTCCTTATTGCACAGAAATCTGTCAAGTTTAGACATAGCTGGATTGCTTCTTCCATTACACCATGTGAACTCCAAATTCTTCAGCTGCGGTTCAAATAACTGCATGTCTTGAATCCAATCATCAAATTTCCTTATTATAGTCTTTGGATACTTTCCTTGTTTCTTCTCCAAATGGGATCGGACCATGTTGAAGTCACCCCCCAGGCACCAAGCTCCTTGTATGATCGTGGATACTGCCGCTATTTCCACCAAACAGTCCTCCCTGCCTTGATCATCACATGGCCCATATATGGCTGTGAACCATCTAACTTCCTGATCTTCGTACTTAAATTTTCCTGTAATGAAATAAGTACCTTCCCACTTCTCTTCTAGTCTCAGAACCCGGGAATCCCACATTACTAGAATCCCCCCTGCTGTTCCCAAGGCTGGGATTGTTATCCAGTCCACATACCTCTTCCTCCATAGTTCAGAAATAAGATTTAGATCCATACTCTCCCTTTTAGTTTCTTGCAGGGTTATCAAATCCGGCTTGGCCTCCCCTAACGTTCTTCTGATTGTCCTTCTTTTGTCCGCCGACCCACACCCCCTGATATTCCAACTAATAATCCTCATCATAAAAGGTATACCCCACCCCTTTTCCATCAGACGTTCAAGCCTCGACCAACTGGGCTTTGATGGAATGCAGGAAGTCTTTGACTCTTATAATCTCTGCTTCCTGATCCGTTTGACTGTTTCTCCTCCTATCATGATTCTCCATCGTCTGGTCTTCACCTTCTAATCCCCTCCCCCCTTGTTTTCCTATTCCACTTCCCTCTTCTGATTGCTGTTGCACTAACGTAGTCGTATTTGCCTGTTCTTCCTAATTTCTGTTAAAGATAGGTTGGGAAGAAGCTAAGTGAGAGTGTCGTACCGTATTCTCTTCTTGTCTCGCTCGCCCTTTATTCTCCTCCTCTCCCTCGATCTCTGCCTAAGAAGTCTCCATATCTGTGAATGGAGTGGCTAGCACGAACTCGGAGTCTGTTTGAGTATTATAACCCTGGTACTCTGAGTCCGAATCCAGGCCCGTGTCCAATTCCGGATCTGCCATCCCATACTGGGCCTTCCATAGCTCATAAACTCCCCATCGTCTTCTCTTTTCTTCGTTGTGGGCCCTTTTATAAAACTTCTCATTTTGTCTTTTCCAGCCTGTCTCCGCAATTGCTAACTTTGCTGGGCTACGCCCCACCTTCTGGGCCTTCTCTCTTTTATTCTCTCGACTAACCCATGCTTCTTGGGTCGTCAATTTGTCATCCAGCTCTGTTCCCTCCCAGCCCATCTTCTTACCCTCTTTAGCTCCAAACCAGGGTTTGGATCTACCCTGTTGCCCCGACCCGGCCCCTGTCTTTACCTCCCTCTCTATCCTATGAGCATTAAATGCTCTGTTTTCCTCATCATCTCCCGCCGAAAGTTCAGCGCCCTGTCTACCTTAATCGTTTCCTTTCCTGGTCTTTCGTCCCATCGCGCCGCCTACGCCCTCCCAGCGCCTCGTCCTTTCACTATCGACCTCCTTGGAATCCGCGTCGTCTTCTTCGTCGTTGTCCTCGCCATCACTGCTGATTTCAATCTCATTACTTCTCCGGTCGCCGGCTTTCCATTTTCCGATCTCCGTTAACCTTCCCCGATTATTGCCTGTGAATTTTTTTAGAAGGTGTCTTCTGAGTTCCTTCACCTCCATTCCCCAATTGCGCTCAAGTTCCACTAGTCGAAGTTCCTAAACTCCTTTCTCATCGTAGTTATCAAATTCCTTCGGTAGGAATCCCGTCTCCATCCCTCTAAGGCGCAGGAACGCCATCTCCATTGACGACTTCGAGCTTGTGATCTGAGCGATGTCAAGAAGTCCTCCACACGCCTCGCCTATCTTCCCAAAGGTGTGAATGTTCCAATTTTCTGGAGTGATTCCTTCCACTCCCATCCAACTGTTTCTGCAGGCGACTTTGGCTCCTATCCGGTACCCATCTTCAGACCAATCTTCTATATAGAAACCTCCCAGCAGCGTCTGATATTTCTCCCTTCTCAGTGTGTTAATCTCCTCTGTATCCCAGCATTCGATCATCCCTCTTGCTACGTCCAATCTTTTGATCCTTATCTCCTTCTTCAGCATCTGAGTAATCGACCTCTCGATTACCCTCCACTGTCTTTCGTCGGACGTCCGAAATATGAAGAATTTTGTGCCCTCTGTTTTCTTTACCCCATCAGCTAATCTCTCCTTACTTCTAGTCGCCTGTTTCTGGTTCCGTCTCAGTCTACGATCACCTTCCTCGTCTCTGCTCCACGCTCCACTTCTTTGTTTTTCCTGCTCCTTCCTCCAATCTTGTGTGTCCTTCTCTTCTTCCCATTGTTTCCCCTTCTTGGTTTTCAGCTCCTCCCTTCGATATCTTGCTTCTTCATCCCTTATCACCATATCCAGGGCTCTCCATAGATTCCCCCACGCTTCTGTAGGCATCTCCTCCGGGATGAATATGCTTTCGTATTGCCCTCTAGCCATTTTTGTCAGCTTCAGGAATCTTCCTCTTTCATTCACCATAACCTCCATGATCAGACTAAATCCTACTCCTCTGAATACACTTATCCGGTGACTTCCATCTCCCTTTGCTGCTTCCTCCGTTTTCTTCTTCAGCCAACTTATCGCCTCCCGTGTTACTGCTATTTGAAAATGCTTTTGACGGGTAGCCTCGTGAATGATTACCTCCTTGCAGTCATACGTGTAGCACAGTGAAAACAATTTAAATCTCGTTTTGAAACACACGTAGTTCCATTCTTTCCAGCAAAGATAGAAATACATCATAACAATGAAGTCCAAGAACTTCGCCTCTTGAATTTGAAAAAGGTTTGGTGTTCAGAGGTAAAGATAGGCAAAAGAATATTGTTGTTAAACATGAAGGAGGAGGAACGATGAACAGCGGAGTCAAGAAGAAGGTGGCGAAGAGGAAAGGGATAACCTGCATGACGGGGGGATTCTCTAATGATCCATACGAATGCAAGGGGGTGGGAATGCGGGAGCATGCACGACATGACATGGTAGACACCGTATGTTATGAGGTGCGGGGACAAAGAAGACACAGATAATGCCAAAAAGAATGACACAACTGACAATGTGGGGGAAAAACAACACGAGAAAGAGACGGGCAGTAGTTGGCATCAGGAATTGGGCCCAATAGAGCAAAAAGAAAATTCAAGCGCAAGACTTTAGAAGCAGGGGGGTCGAACTGACCAGATGGGCCAAACAGACCTGCAACCAATAGCTTGATTCACCCAGTGGAGAGAGTAAAACAGGGAAAGAAGTGGTTGTAAGCTCCTCTTTAGACTCTAAAGATTATATTCCAAAAACACCTTTCTTAGGTAACCTCATCAAGTAGGAAGAAGAATGAGACACAGCTTGGGATGCAAGGAACCAAAAAAGGTATGCTCAATTATCTACTTTCCTTCTCCTACTGTTGGATGTAACCATGCCAGCATCAGAGGAATAAGGACCAAGACATAGAACCTGAAGAAGAGGAAAAACATCATCTGTGGACAATACCCAAAAAGGAAGAGTTGGATTAGCAAAATGGACATATACAATTCAGTGGTCGAATTCCTTAAAGAAATTGATATTCAGCTCTTCCAATTGGAAAAATAAGGCTAGATGGCCTTTCTTTGGTCAAAGTGTGCATACTAGCAATGTGGATAGCCTCTTGGAACATTAGAGGTTGCTACTCTAGAGAGAAATGGAGGATCATTAGAAAAAATTGGGCGCGATTCACCCGCACCTGGTGGCTCTACAAGAGATGAAAAAGCAGTACCTCTCCACTAAAGTTATGGCTCAGCTTTGGCGGAAAAGATTCACAAAATGGGTGGCTCTCCCTGCAATAGGGATGGCTAAAGAAATCATGATAGCTTTTAGCATGAGAAAGCTATAGAAGTAGTGGAGCGCTTTCCAGCTTTTTTTTTTTCATATCCATCAAAGTTAAGGAACAGGGCGAGAATTTTTGGTAGTTTACCGCTACGGCCCGTATGAAAGAGGAGATAGGGGTATTTTGCGATGACCTTGCTGCTCTTTTCATGGTCTTTCAAGGTCCGTGGTGCAATGGAGGGGACTTCAATGCAATTCAAAACAGAGAAGAAAAATGGTAATGCTCCCAACAGATTGGTACAATGAGACAGTTCGACAACCTAATTGATGAACTACAGCTCAAAGATCTTGACCTCATCAACTCGAAACGCACAAGGTCTAATGATCGCAATCAGTTGGCCATGTCAAGATTGGATGAAATGTTTCCAAGCGCAAAGCAACCCATCTTGCAACGCCTCACTTTAGATCACTAGCCAGTCGAGATTGACACACATATCCTTCAATGGGCCCTCACTACTATTAGGTTCGATCATTCTTGGTTTCTGCGGCCAGACTTTAAAAACAAAGCCACTGGATAGTGGAAAGAATTAAACCCAAGGGGATGGCCAAGATATGCATTCATGGAAAAAATTAAACTCCTTAACCAGGAGTTGAAAAAGTGGAGCAAAGACTTCAGGACTAAAGGCGTGTTCAAGGAATGAAAATTCGACTTCGTCCCAAACTTCGACCTTTGAAAATTAGAATTAATTCGAAGAGTTCGAGAAATTCGAAAAAAATTTTGTAAAAATTTATCAAGTTAGAAAATTTCAAAAAAATACTATGTAAATGCTAAAATATGGACAATTTCTATTAAAAATACTAAAAACAAACATAATAAATATATTTTACATATAAAAGTATACATATAATGGTTTTGAACATGTATTTTAACATTAGCAATGTTTTATGCACATCTCATTTGTTACCTTAAAACGGTTAGAGAAAATAAAGAAACAAAAATAAGTTTATTGTCAAACCCTAATGGTCTTACAAACATAAACCTTGGTTTTCCTTTTTTTTTCTTTTCTCAACGTCTCTTCTCTTAAGCTTTTAGCTTATTTTTCTCTTATTACTCTTCTCTCAATCGTCTCTTCTTCCAAGTTATAGTTTGTTCTTCTTTTTATTTGTGCACCACATAAATTCTTTTATTAAAAATGCTCTTTTTCACCGCTTTTATACAATTTTTTCTACAAAAATCATTAAAACTTTAATTTTAAGTGAACTTCGCTGATTTTTCGAAGATTTCGATGAAATTTTGTAATTTTATAATTAAAGGCGAACTTCGTTTCGATTGTCTAAATTACCTAATTAATTCGGCTAATTTCAACAAACTTCGGCTAATTTTCATACTATGGGCGTGTTAAGGAAGCACGAGTTGTCAACGCGATTGGAGAGCATAGATTCCTCCATGACTGAAATGGGATTACCTCAAGATTTGACAGAGGAAAGAATTAAGGTGATAGATGAAATCCAGCCCTCTCTGTGAATCTTTCCCAAGACTTTTTAGGATTTTGGCAGCAAAATCAGCTTACATTTCTCATCTGTGGATCACAGATAATAAACATGCCAACCACTCTCGATCATGGGATCCGAAATTTAGAAAAAACCTCAAAGATCAAGAAATTGAAGATATGACTGTATTGCTGCAGGTGTTGGAAGGGGTTCATCTCATCCACCAAGAAGACAATTAGATATGGATTAGAGATAAAATGGGGCACTTCACAACTAGTTGCTGCTACTCTCTCCTCAATTCTACTAGCCACACTCAACTAACCACAAACATGAACGTAATATGGAAGTCCAAAATCCCTTTGAAGGCTAAAATATTGGCATAGCTGATTCTCTTGAGGCGTCTCAACTGTGTTCGTGAGATTCAAAGAACTCCCTAATCAATCTCTTTCTCCTTCTTGGTGTTGTTTGTGTAGGAGCACTAAGGAAGACCATCCAACACATGTTTTGGAGGTGTCATGTTTTGAAGATGGTTTGGTCTATATGGCAAGAAAACCTTCTTCTATTGCTTATGGCTTCAGATGCCAGTAGGTTCAACAGGGGCCTTCAGCTTATTTCTTGGAATGTTGTATAGCAGCCATTAGAGAGAGGTAGGTTGGGCATTGGCAGCTTGGTTCACAAAAATAAAGCATTATGTGCAAAATGGCTTTGGCAAGTGACTTTCTTCAAACAACAAATCAATACGGGCTAAGGTGATTAATAGCAAGTATGGCGCCATTAACTTTGGTAGGAAAATTTTTCCTCCCATTTGCACCAACTCCCAATGTCCTTGGAGATGTATCACCTCAAACCTTTCTTTCCTTGTTTGTCACCAGCCTTCGGTAATGGTTTCACTTTTAAATTTTGGGAAAATCCTTGGCTTATCTACCATGTCTCTTTACATCCATATCTTCCTATTGCACATTTCTTCTTGATCCAGGATCCTAACATGTCTTCTTCCTGAAACCTCCAGCTTCTCGTTGCTCTTACCCAAGGACAAAGGGCTGAGCTACTGTCATGAGTTTACTAAACCAAATCTCTCACTCCCTCAGTCTTCATAGATTCCTCTCCACTCCTCAGTCCGATTCTCTTGTAGATCATTCTCCCTTAAGTTTAGCTCTTTTACCAATGCTCCTATATTCTCACCAGCCACCTTCATTTGGGAGCTCACTATCCATCTCAAGTCAAATTTTGGCAAAGGAAACATCTTCACATGATCTTGAAACCTCACTGCTGTTTTCTATGCTTTAACAATGCGGATAATGCTAACACCTATTCTTTAGATGTCACTTTGATCTAAAAATGTGGAATGATTGGGGCTCAAGATTTGGGACTACTTTAGTTGATCCCTCATGCATTTAACAGGTCTTGATAGACGTCCATGCATTCTGATGACGTTGGCTTCTTTAGCTACTTCATGGGTCTTGTGGAACGAAAGGAGCGACATATATTTGATAGTTTTAGTGAAATTTCCAATGATGTATGGAATGAAATCATTGTTTTGGCTAGCTCTAGGATTCCCACATTTAAGTTGGGTGGAGAGTACTCTATTAGCCTTCGATTAGATGATGGCAATAATGTTTTAGATGGTGCAATGGTCTCTTGATTTTTACTGGCTTTTTCCCTATGGCTTTTGGTGCTTGATTTTTTTGGAAAAAAAAAAAGACTATATATATTAATAAATAAAGCATTACAACAAGCCAAATGAAATATCTGGACTTAAGTCACATATCATAAAGATTGCAAAATGTTTCCCCCATTACATAACCATTCCCCGAAAGTATATCCTATTCCTAATTTAAAGGTCGTGACCCAAGTAGCTTTTGTTGCTTGATTTGAGTTCGTACTTTTTTTATTTTGTGTGTTTTGATTATTAATATTAATTGATTGTTTATCCTGAAAAAATAAAAATATATATAGAACAAAAAGTCAGCTAAACTTATTTGGCATAAAACATATCAGATACAAGAAGATTAGCGAGCTGAGTTTATTATTTAAAACAAATCAAGACTGTCCACAAAGAACATATTTAAGCATGAAATATTTGAGACTATGAGCAAACACCAAGGAGATATGCCATATGGCCTATATGGCTACTTTATGGTTCCTATGGTCAGAGAGGAACAATTGTGTTTTCAATGGGAAGGATCCTGAAGGTATCAAAGCATGGGAGTCTCTAAAGCTAGTGGCAAGCTCATGGGTGTTTGCTTTGGAGTTGGTAAAAGGACCATCATTATTGGATTAATATATGCATTGGGAAAGGTGTTTGCATGTTACACATAAAGGAAGTGGAGCGACAGATTGTAAATGTAGCTAACAAAAAAAAAAAAAAAAAACTTTGATGAAGGAAATTAAAAGAATACTTGGATGAAAAGATATAAAATTGTTTCTTAAAAAAAACTAAATAAATAAACTAATACCAAATTATCAGGTCTTAAAGACAAACTTGAGATAAATATAAAGCAATATAGAAAGGAATGGAATGAGAAGCAAGGAATAACTGTAGTTGAAAAAAGACAAACCTTGGCAGACAAGCATGCTTGATGAAAAGTAGAAGGGCAGTTGTCGCAGCATATCAACTCACCACCATCACCACAAAGTCCACATGTATCATCATTTTGATCCACCTCATCAACTTCAACTGCTGGTTTTCCAGCCCTTCGGATCCTGTACTCAGCTGACCAAGCCTCAAGTTGACAAAGGGTGAATGACTTACCAGGCTCCATGAAAAGATTCAAGCACGGTTTGTTTAGCTTAAAACCTGCATGAATCTTGAAATCAGAGACAGCAAGCAATTTATCACAGCAGTTACAGTGGATCCCATCCTTCGTTATCCATCCATCTTTAACTACAGTATTATCCTTTGGGTTCCTGTACTGGATTGCATCATGCACAGATAAAATACCAACATCAATCAACCAGGATAACACAGTTCTAGCTCCCGAGGACGTCCACTTCCCATCCACATGGTGCTTCCCCCCTTTACCAGGACTCCGAGGAAGCAATCTACAACTACCCTTTTTACTCTTGAACTTTCGCAGTGATTTTTTTCTGTGGGTTTTAAGAGAAGACTGTTTGCTAGAGCTAAAATCTTTGTTTATTATAAGAGCCGCAATCAAAAGATCGTCATCATCAATTTGACGTTGCTTTTTCCCATTTTTGCGTAACTTGGACTTTTTTGACTTGACAATTTTCCTGGAAGGGGGCTCCAAAGACCCATTGTTCACATGCGAAGAACCTACAGTGGTACCATTCACCCATTTTGGTTCCTCCAGCCTCACCGCCTGATGAGGCAAAACCAATTCATTGGAACTGGAGCACTGATATTGAAACTTCCTTAGTTTTGATTGTTTCACAATTTTACATTGTGAAGAACCGGGGGGTGAGGACATATTAAAGGTTTCATCATTAATTAAAATGCCATTCTGAAATTTGTGTTTGCTGTACAAACTGGCAACTTTGATTTCTGACATTTTCTCACTTCCCTTAGGTGACTTCTTGGTCGTACTGCTTTTCACTCCTGCAGATGTTTGCTCCATTTCAACATTTGAAAACTCATAAATTTTACCACCCAAATCATCAAGATATCTCCCCTGCCATAAGTTTTCTGACGCCATTCCCCTGTCAGGTGAAATTTTATTTCCTTTATTAAGTGAAGCATCTGTATTTCCTTCACATAGATCCTCCCAGTTAGAGCCCCTCCTATGTACCAAACCTGTTCCATGATGCACAGAAATGTCTTTCACAGGTTCCAGCTTACCTTCCTGAGCAAGCACCTCTTCTTCGCATTGCTTCATTGTTCGATGGGATACCTCATCCACTGCCATCTTATTAAGGTTTACATTTGCTTTCTCTCCATCGTACCTGCTCAATGAAACAGAACTGTGCTTAGCGTCATCAGCCTCACAACTCAAACAAAGTCCTACAGAACTTTTAATGATGGTTTTCTGATCAGAAGTTTCTTCATTCTCCTTGACGACAGTATTGACACCATGAAAAGCAAGGGGAATATAGCACATCTGAATAGCTGGTGGTGTAAATGCACAATCTGCACGAGAAACAGGAATATAATTGTGCTTTAAGCTATCCACTAGCTCAGGTTCCCAAATCTCATTTTCATTTTTCTCCCCACAATCACCGTTAGAAATGGCATTTTGCTCATTAGCTGCAGTCTCCACCTCCCTCCATTCAAAATCACCATCTTGTGTCTCTTCAATAATCATATCAGCAGTTCCATAAGTGATTGGTACATCATGCAGGCAAACACCTTGAGGGACACAGGAGACTTCTGATTGGTGAGTTAGAGCAACACTGGACTTGTGTATTTGCCCCCAGAAAATTTCCATCTGCTGATTTTCTGTTGCATCTGTTATTTTTGCGTCAACAAGTACATTGCTGTCATCCTTGGCATAAATCGATATGCCTTTTACACCCTTCGACCCCTCCTGTTTCTTTTCATAGAAGACAGAGGAACTCTGATTGCAAGGTTGGTCATTATGAATGAGGCCACTCGCCATTGTCACTGCACTTTCAGCAAACAAATGGCAACTGTTAAATGTAGTGTCCACCTGGACAATTTTATCAGCAATTTCAGAAGCTGATTCCAAACTGTCAGTTAAACCACCCAAGTCCTCCTTCCACGGGAGTGCCTTAAGATGATTTCCAGCATATATTGCTGCCAAAACATCTTTTCTTTTGCTTTGATCAAATAATACAGTTCGAACTGCTTGAACAGGTTTGCCTTCCTTCAGACCCCGAAGTTGTCTATCAATTAAGGCTACTGTAACAAAGGGATCCAGAAGATACCAGTGATGACCAAGCTCAACAGAACAGTTTAATTCCCCAATCTCTTGCTCAATATAAGTTAATGTATCTGATAATTCAGACCAAAAATCACCAATGTTATCCCAGCACTTTTCGTTTTCTTCCTGTAGCAACTGGGAATCGGCACCCAAAAGGATCTCGCCACATGCTCTCCATGATTTATGGAGTTCATGAAAAATCTTTCCCTTCGGTGATATATACACATTCTCCATGTAAGTCCTTTCCTTCCTTTTCCTCTTGTCAAGACTCCAGCCTGCTGTCAGGAATAACTGATGGACTATACAGCGGAGACGTGGGCGCTGATCCACTGCAGATTCTTTCCTACAAGATATAGGAACTATATCTGAGTTCAGAAGAACAGATTCTTCAGAACTTTCTTTAGCACCAATAATGGCTAAAGACATATCAGCAACAGACTCTCCTCCAGGCAAGAGCTTGGGTACAATCTCATGCTGCGCAATTGGTAGAGAAATAGCTATATCTTCATCTACTTCCTTTTTAGTTAATCTCACTGAGTTTGACAGCTTTCTTTCTTCATCTTTGTCTTGCTCAAACGGGTAACAGGTAGACATCAGACTCAGACTTGAGGACTCCACCAAATGGCATCGTTCTGTTTGATCAGCATGGAATGAATCTTGCATGGGCACATCATGAACTTCTTTCTGAGATTCCAACTGAACCAAAGTTGGTCCATCAACTGACCACTTCATCCGCTTAAAGTTAACACAGTGGTCATCTCCTTTTTCACAAACGGTATAGCCCTCACTGGAAGGGCTTACTTCAGTAATTCTTCTATTTAATCCTTCACGACTCTTCTTCACAACGTTCACATAACAAGAATCATTATTTACAGTACATAAATCTTCTACAGAAGAATCCTTGGTGGAGGACTGACATGTCACTGCTGAATTATCACTATTTGAACAAAAAAGTGCATTTCTAGGCCTTGCATTTTCTGCTTCAACATCGGTAGCTGTAGCTCCACCATCAGAAGCACTCTTTTGACAGTCTTCTTTGTTGCTTCCAAAGAAAACCTCTGCAAAAATCTGGTGTTCATTGGTTGACCCATCAAAGCCATCATCAATGAAACACTCAATTTCTTTGCCGAACAACATTTTTCATCAGCCTGTGGAAATCACAGCTCAGCTACATTGTTCTGCTTTCCATCAGGAAGCTAGCAGCTACAGACGCTATTTTCCCACCATGAATTATGAAAACACAAGCCAATCCCAATTAAAAACCCATCACAACAGCTCATTAACATAAAACAGTAACCGATGCCACCTACCTATCGCCAAAAGATCTGCCAATTCAATAAAAGAAAAGAAAAAGAAATCCCATTTCTAGAATCAAAATCTATTAATGATTCTAAGTTAAGAATCAGAATCCAACAAAGATTTTTTCAGTCAATACAACAAAATAAGAAAAAATCTGGAGTATTTAAGAATTGACATGCAAAACAAAATCTTAGAAAGATTGAAAAATGGGATCAAGATATCTTCAATCAAACCTTTATTTAGAAAAAAAAAAAGAGAGAAATTACACATTTTTGTTCCCCTTTTCATTCAACCAAACCTAGAATTTTCTCAGAAAACACCCACCAAAGCATCGACGCACTTGAACTTTCAAAATGACAGAGAAAAAGGGTAACGACAACTACTCGGACGCGCCACGAGTGAAGCTCGAAATGGAATAGAAAACCCCTAATTTACCGCGAAAGTTGAGATCTTTTCGAGTCCAAAACCCATAATTCAAACGGGAAATCATCATCAAGAGCTAAAAATGAAACCAAATCTCAAAATTCAAAGTCTAAAACTTTCCCACGAAAATACAAACATATTTTTCCAATACAAACAAGCGAATCAATGCAATGCCGTGAAGACACAGACCTCGGAAATGTCGATAGCAGCTGGAATTCGTAACCGAAACAGATTCAGAGGTTAGCGGTGGTGAGATTAGGGTAGTTGATTCTAGGGTTTCCGGGCAGCTTCTGCAGCTGGAGCTAGCTCCTTTCTGTGTCGGAACAAAAACCAAAACGGCACAAGAAGCAGAAGAAGGAGAGGCAATTGCAAGTGTTGCAGTTGCAGTTGTTAAAGAAGCCACTCCCTTTGGCTTCATCGCCTTTCTAAAGAATTGGCGTGGGTTTTGTGTGACATGTAAAATAAAAATTATCAATCAGATCTTCAGAACACCTACTATAATTTCAATTTTCAGAACTACTGAGCTTTTTTTTTTTTTTCCCCTCCGTACTGTTCAATTCAATTTCATTTCTCAATCCTAATTTTAACTTTAATTTTCGAATCAATGAATTTTAGAGATTAAATGGTCAGTTAATACGAGAAATCAAGATGTTAAATTTGAATTAATATTTCAATGAAGAATTTCTTCGAGAAAAAGAAAAAAGAAAGAAAAGATAATTGGATTTGCAGGAAACAGTGATGGGTTTAGCCTGCAATTTGAAAAGTTTTTCTTTTTTTTTTTCTGAGAAACTAATATATCTCCCACTTTTTTTTTCTTTCTTTAACTGGTTTTTCTTCTCTTTAGAGATGCTTTTCTTAATGAGATCAATCCTTGGGGACTTCTACATTAAAAAAATAATTCAATAATTCAAAGTTTAATCATTCTTTTCTAATAGATTTTTCTTTTTTTTTTTTTGCCTTGGCTCAAATTAAGTGATACTAGGTTGGAAATATTTACTGATTAATGGCTCAATGGGGCTAATGAAAATGCAAATCCTAAATTCATCAGCAAAGTGATGTTTTTTTTTTTTTTTTTTTTTTTTTTTTGCATAATAAGGACTTAGTTTTTTGAGTGGGCTATAGAATTTAGTATGTGAAGCTATTGGTTTTAAATACAAATAATCTTAAAGGGAATCTTGAAGAAACAAAAGAGTTTAAATTGTGATTTGGAAGAAAAGAAAGTTATGGTTGAATTACCTATCAATCTGTTAGAGATTTCCCAATCTAACTTATATCACTTTATACACCATATTTATTAGAAAAAGAACATAAAAATATAAATTCTCATTTTATTTTT
>JAJIYU010007042.1:0-19717 GCA_030144865.1 Tinospora cordifolia | reverse complement strand
TTTGTTCCTTGCATAAAACTTGTATGAAATGACATGGTTTGAATGGTTTCACGGGACTTAGATACATCTAGTTGATTTTAAGATATGTAGATGTACACGGGTAGTGAGACCTTAGGCTCGAGGTCTGAGCGCGGGGTCAGGGTATACGATGAGATGAGACTCGGGGTCCGAGTGCGGGGTTAGGGTGTGTGACTAACACACCTAGCTTCCAACCCGCTCGAGTGATGGCACTTGAGGACCGAGCGCGAGGTTAGGGTACTCGAGGGATACGCCTAGCTTACGACCCGCTCAAGTGGCCAATACGCCTGACCTACGACCCGCTCGAGCAATGACCATAGGTTGGGTTTTGGTTGAGATAACTTAGCCTGGATATGTTTTTAACTGGCATGATTTTAAGATGGTTTTTAAAACTGTTGCACTATTTATAACTGTTTTTATACTATGCCATGCTTTCAGACGTTACATCATTTTATTGCTCATGCATACATGCACTGTTTTGAAATATTGGTTATGGTTACATGCTGATCTTTCTACTTACTGAGCCACATTGATTTTAGGCTCACTACTCTATCACCATTTCAGGTTCTTCAGTGGCGAACAAGGGAAAGGGCGTAGTGATAGCCTGATTCCCTAACGATTCCTGTCCCAGTTTTTTTTTTTATCTTCTCCTTTTCATTGAGGTTGGTCATTGTTTTGTACTAGTCAAAATGGTTGAATATGTATTTTGGACAGACTATGTAGATGAAGTGCTACCGTTTTGGATTGTTGCTTACTTTTGCTTATAATTGTTCTAATTATTCTGATATCGTCCCATCGCATGAGATTTGCAAAAAGGGCTTAACAGCGGTTGGGCGAACTCGTCTTGGTGAGAGAGTTCGTCAGGCCGCTGTGCCGGTCGGGCCGCCTTTGACCTAGAGCAAGGGGTCCCGACAATAATGAAGCAATGTTTTCAGATTATTGTATTTATATTTTATCCCTTGGATATGAACTGTTGAAACTAACAAATAAATGAGAAAAAGAAAAAGTAATATCCCCAGTTCTCAGATAGAAAGCAGGATTGACTGCACTCAGAAGAAATGACGTCTCAAGCCGAGACCACCACGTCACCTATCACGTATGTGATAAAGAAAAAACGGGAGCTGGGGGTGTTACACAATCAAGTATGGAGTGTGTTTTAATGCAAGAGGATGGAGTGATAGCTTATGCATCTAGAAATAAAAAATTCTTTTGGTTAGAGTCTGTAACGACATGTATTTTTGGACATTTAGTTGACGAGTTCAAGATATATTTTTATGTATGAATTGACAAATTATGAATAAAAATACAAGATATTATGCCAATTGCATAATTTTCTAGATTATAAGTGAAAAAATAATAATAATAATAATAAATAAATAAATAGTTAATGAATAAGATTTTATCTTAAGGATTAAATAATCATCATAAAGCATACATGGGTGGTGTATGATAGAAGAGAAAAAAAATTAAAATAAATGTAAATAACTTGTTAATGAAAAGTTAACGAGGGAGTCATTTTGCTGGAAAAGAAATGAAGAAAAAGAGGATAGAATGGATAATGTGGAGACAAGAACGAAAAAAAGGGAGAATTATCTCTTTTAGTTAACTTTATTATTCTTGGCATGGGACCCACCACAGTTTAATGCCGATATTTATGGATAGAAATGTTCATTCTGTCTCAATTCACTCTCTGATTCTCACCATATCATTTCACCGCCGTGGGAATTTTTTTTTTTTTCCAAAGAAGGAGAATTGAAAGAGAAGAAAACAGAAAGAAAAAGAAAGGAAGAAAAGGAAAGAAAAGTCACCTATTTTGTAGAAATTCATTATTTTGGTGAGTTAATCTTGCTTCTTTTCAATGAAAAATAGATAGAAAAGTTGTGAATTTTAATTTTTTAGTATAGTTTTTAATAAAAGTGATAGTTTAATGTGTGACTCAAAAATATGATATATTTTTACTTAGAATAAAACTACACAATATATATATATATCATTGTGTTCATATCAACGAATATAACACAAATGTATAACCTATTTGTACCCATGTCAACCCTAAGAATTTATATAGCAATTAAAAGTTGATACGTATGGGGTATATCTATTAATAATAGAATTTTAATTGAGGGGTACAAAAATGTTAAGAATGAAATTCTGAACTCAATGCACTAAAATTAAGATTTTTGGAAATCAATTAATACATTAAATGACATTGATGCAATTTGAGAAAATTAATAGACTAATAATATATATGTATATAAGGTTATTTAATGTCATGTTGTACATTAGGTAATGTTATATATACAATGTTATATAACATTATGATTAGTTCACCTAGAAAAAAAATAAACAACATAGGGAATATTTAATTTTTCCTATTTAATGCACTGTACACCAAAATTGTGGAGAGGTTGGTTATTGTATGCCAAAAGTGATACACGTGTCACTAGTTAAGCTTTTGGTATTTGATTGATATTGGGGAACTCGATTGGTGACTGAGAGAATGTCAGTGATCAAATTAATCTGTGAGTAGTGTTTTATTGTTTATCACTTTAAAACTTGTTATTCTATTAAAAAATAAATTGTTATTACATATTGTGATACATTTACAATCTTTAGAAAAGAAATGGATTTTTAAATGGGAAATGTGGACCAAATCTTGAGGTTTGACATATGGGTTAGGGTACTGGATATGTTAGAGGCATTGAGGATTTGAAACCACCATACTCGAGGTATGTGTTGTGTCAATCTTTCAATTGGCCTAGTTACTAAAGACTTGAAGTCACCATACATGAGGTATGTGTTGTATCGATCCTTAGGATATTGTATGAGAATACACCTAACTGTCCAGCAGCCCGCTCGAGTTGATTTCTTATTACCTTAGAGGCTAGAAAGAGCCTATGCATGTGTGTTCGTCATTAAAATCGTTATCAAAATAATAGGTGTACGACTACATTTTGGATTAAAAATTCATTAACTATTGCATGTACTCGCATAATATTATTATTCATGCATACATAACATTGTTTTATGGAATTTTCACTTTAAGTTATAAACCAAATTATATTATTCACTGAGTCGCTATGGACAAAATGGGCTCACTACTCTAATATTTCAGCTCCTTTTATCGTGGACAAGGGCAAGAAAGTGGTCATCGCGTAATACCACATCATTTTTATTTTGGAAAGTTTTTTCATGTTTTTCACTGTTTGAGAGTTAGAATGACGTATAGGGGCGAGGAAAGTATTGTAAATCTAATAGCCCAAAAGTCCATAAGACCTCTTCGTCACTAATAAATAGTTAAAATACATAATTAATTAAATAAATAAGAAAATGATAAAAATACTCAAAAAATCATGTAGAATAAGTTCAATCAAACCTAGAATGAATATGAAAATGATATAAATTCAAAAAGCATGAAAAAGGGCGTGGAGAAGACATAAAAGCAGTAACTTCACTAGTTACCGCAGTAATACTGGACAAACCCAGAAAAATGAGAAAAATGGCGTCGTTCTGGTTACTGCAATCACCTACCACGGTAATCACACATTACCATAGTAACGCTACACAAAATCGAAAGTTGGTGCGTTATGGTTACTGCGGTAGCATACTACGACAATGCACTAAAAAAATCCTAACTTGGATGCATTAATCATGCGGTTACCATAGTAATTGGAGTCATTACTGGGGTAATACATAAAAATTATAAACACGTATGATTTGCGTGCAGAAACCCCAATTCTCACGCACAGTCGCGCATGAACCTTCGCAATTGCCATTGACCGACCCTTCTTCTTCCCAAAAGTGTTCTAAAGTATTCCTAATCTATTCAAACCCTTCTCTACTAGTTTTTCAAGCTTATATTCACGAAGAACAACATCATCAAGGGTGGATCTAAGTTGAGACACGATTCGGCATAGTTCGTACAAAGGTAAAAGTACAAAACTCTAGCTTGAATCACGATTTTCAATCATGGTTGGACATTTCCTTAAGTATATGCTCATTGCTTGTGAAGCACAGATTGTTGGGAATGTTTGGAGCCTCATTTTGGCAAGAAACGAAAGGGAAAAGTGTGGAATGCCGAGCTATAAAGATTTCTTTTAGTTTGATGTATGTTTTAAGCTAAATGTATATGTATTAGAGTGTTAAACACACGGAGAAACCATGAATGGGACGATGCATGCGCAAGTGTTGCATTTTCTGAAAATCTCGTAGTTACTGCGATAATGGACCACGGTAACACACACAAAGATCATGAACCCCTTTGATTATCATGGTAGTTGACCGTGGTAACATGTTCAAAAACCAGTATGTGCATTGGTTATCGTGATAACCGACAACGATAACATGTGTCGCCGATTTTTGCGACCTTGGTAATGGGTCTTAGACCCTGTTTTTTAAGTTTTATTCATAGTTATGAGTGAGTGTGGTGGTACCCTTCTCTAGCGTGGTAACAGAAGAAGAACACGATATTACACACCAGATATTAAAGATGTACACCAATTATTACCTAGACTAAGTGAACATTGAACCATGGTTAAAGCGTACTAAATTATGATATCAACCCATTATAGGTTGAGGATTCGAATCATCGGAATGAGGATTAAAACAAGTGGAGCATAGCAATAGGTGGAAGTGATTACCTTGCTCCCTAGTATTATTTGAATTTTAATACCGAACATGTGGTGTGTTTACATTTCTTGAATGCTTAGAAGAATGTTAGGACGGTGTTTATATGATTTGTGATGACATAAATGCATGAATGCTAGTATAACATGAGTTATATGTCCATGTTCAGTGTTACAAACTTTATTACATGAGATGATTGTTGCTTTATTTATGTTACTATGAAATGATCGACATGATAATGTTATTGTACAATGATGTGTTATAGATGATGAAATGATAACTATGTTTTTCATGAAATGTTTGTTGATACACAAGCAAAGATAAATTAAGAATTTAACACATACTGTCACAGTGGTCCATGGGGAATCACTCTGGGTGTTCTTGCAACAAGGAATGATGAGTTTGTCCCTAGTTCCAGATGATAGAACTATGGGTGTGACATTAGTTCTTTGGTAATGGAGTGATGGGTGTAATCTTAATTCCCTAGTTGGGAGATGGGTGTGCCCCTATCCCATTGGAATCTAACATATAGTGTTCTTTCCTCATCGTTTCATACATGATGATGATGAAAGAATACCAGGGTTAGACCCTTCAGTCTAATTAACGACTGTTGACAACTAAATCTTTGAAACGCGTAATGAATGATAAGTGTTTGCATATTCAATGCTTGATTTAAATAATGCTATTGATGTACTGTGTATGATTTATTAGGCTCTTGAGCTCACCCCATGTTTTCCTTTCAAGAGATCATTGAAGAAACTCCTTTGGTGAGTGTTGATTTGAGGACATAGACAAGTATAGATCTTATAGTTGAGATTACTCTTTGATATTTAATTGTATATTGGGATTAGATCAGACACACCGCCCGTTAGATGATTTTATTTGTTGAACCTTTTATTTTGGGTTAGAGTATGGCCACTTGACCCATGTTTTGGATAATTACCTGAGATTTTTACTTTGGCCTTCAATATGTTTGGATATTTCAAATTGTTAATACATTTTTTAGATTTATTGTTTTCTATTTTGTGGGATCTACTCTTGGTATGTCCAAGAGATTGATGAATTATATGTATGAGATCCAGTATGTCCAAAAGATATTTAATGAGAATTGAAAGTGAGAATAGTAACGTCTTGAGTTTTGCCAGATGATATATGTGTAAACATTTAACGACGAGTCTTTCCATGCGTGAAAGGCGAGATAGAAATGAAGGATCGAGAATTGGGGTGTTACAAAGTTGGTATGAGAGCCTAGGCAATAATTGCTAGGCTAGAATGAGATGGTTACTCTGATATTAAAGTTACTATCAGAGCTTAGTTAGTAGACAACTAGGCGAAAAGATAGAAAGAGCCTAGGCAGTGGATGCCAAAGGCGAGATGAGAGCTTAGACTGTAGAATACTAGGTTAGATGTGTACCAAGATGCCATTGGTGGTAGCTAAGGTTGATGATGGTTGTGGGTTTAACGGAGGAACTACTCAGCCTAGTATCGAGACCTTGGTCTAAGAAAAGAGACCATAGGTAGAAACTTGGATGTTGCCAATGAGGCACAGTAGATCATAAGTAAAACTTTAGGACATAAGTTAGAAACTAAAAATATGTGAATAACGAAACACTTGTTCGGTCAGGACACAAGATCGAGATAATCTTGAATCTCTGATTTCTGCGTGGCATGGGATGCCTAAGAATTAGGGGTATGAAAGAATCCTGGACTTTGAGATTGACAAACCATGATTGGAGAATGGTTGGCGACTTTAGAAGAGCTTGTCTTCCTATGCTTGGCTGGTATGGGATAGTCAAATATAGTGGGACTCTGGAGGCCTTGGTCATTGAAACATTTGCAAAATTATTTGGGTGTAGTAAGGTTTCTGACTGGAAGTCCATGTCGCTGGGCAAGAGTAATATGAGACACTTGAACTCAAAGGAACTGATGAAAGCTTAAAAATCTCATTATGCTAACATGAATTGTGTGTCGATTGAATGGTTGTTTGCATGCTTTTGATATTATGATTTTGAATACTGTCATATGAGACAAAAAGAAAATCTTGCATCCAAAACAAACGTGAGGGGTTGAAACCTTTAAACTTCAGACTTAAAAACAAAGATTGATAGGTCATTGGATATACCGAGAACATAGAGACATGAATCTAGAGCCATGATAGCATGAATGATGCGAGAAAAGTTATTTTGACAATAGAATAAGAAATATGAATAAAGATATGAAAGATGACACTTATCATAAGTTGCAAAAGCATTTAGTATCCAAACTTTGAGATAAAGGGGTTTGTGTAACCCAGATTGAATTGAGATGAAGTTATGACTCTTTTTGTGTATTGAAATTTTCTTTATGATATCATGTTGAACTGATGGATACTAAAATGACTTTTGGCTTGTAGATAATGGTAAGAAGAAGGGGCAACAATACAAGAGATGAAAATACCGATGAATTTGGGCAGAGGGAAAATGGACTGCCAATAATAACTGCTCCAGCTGGGATACTGGTAACCATAGATATGTTAGTTGAATTCATTCAGCAAGTGCTGGAACAAATCATGAGGAACCTAGCACAGATGCAGAATCAGCCACCTGTGTAGCCATAGCTTTAGCCCCAAGTTCATCAGGCTTCGTTACCTAATGGTCAGGTAGCACCACACTAATCAATTGTGGATGACATAGAATAGAAGAACTTATTGATTGAATTTCAGAAGCTACGACCCAGTACCTTTGAGGGTTTAGCTGATCAGGTAGTTGCTGATAAGTGGTTCACTGAGATGAACAAGCATTTGAATGCTTTAGGGGCAATTGACACCAGGAGAGTCGCATTAGCAGTGCACCAATTTGAGGGACTTGCCTATCATTGGTGGGAGATGGTCATGAATGATCCTGCTACAGATTTGTCTACTATGACATGGGAATAGTTTAAAACTCTGTTCTATTCGCACTTCTTCTCCATGGCAAAGACAAAACAGATATAGTCAAAGTTCATTAGACTAATAAGGGAGAATATGATTGTGGCTGAGTATAAATAAAAATTTACTGAATTGTCAAGGTTTGCCCCTGAACTGGTAAGGGATGATCAGTCCAAGGCAGACAAGTTTACTGAAGGACTAAAGGTAGAAATACGAAAAATAATACATCCTTTGAGATTAACTATTAAGGAAATGGTGGCAAGGGCAAAGTTGATCGAGTTAGGTCTTGAGTACAAGCAAGCCTTGAGGAACAGATAGAAGAGGTTACAACTAGAACAAACAGCAAGTAGGGGTGTTCATCAACCCGACCAAGCCGACCAACCCGACCAACTCACCCAACCCAAACCTTTTGGGTTGGTTTGGGTTGGGTTGCATTAGTTATTTGGGTTGGGTTGGATTTTAAAATGCCTAACCTGAAGGGTTTAGGTTGGGTTGCGGGTTGAATACTTAAAAACCCGAATGTAACTGGCCCAACCCAATCTTACTTATTCTTTTTTTTTTAATTATTAATGCTTTTAAAAATAAATGACATAAGTTTTTGAAATATTTTTATTATATATAAATGATAAACTTATAACACTTTAAATTGATATGATTATTTATGTTATATCAAATCTTCTTTCTATATAAATACCATCTATTATTTTTAAAAACTAATAATAATTATTTTTTTCTTTCTACAAAATCATTGATTTTACACTAGAAGAATTTTAATTTGGAAAATGACATCATTAAGTTTTACTAATGTTAAATTTATGTAAATCAAAGTAATAAGACTTCAAAAATAATATTACTTTTGTATGTATAATGAGTTGACTATAAATTATAATTATTAGTAAATATACAGAAAAATTTTAATTTAATAGTTATTTTGTAACAAAAATATTAAAATATAATAAAAATATTGAATTAGAGCCAACCCGATAAACTGACCCAACTCAAACCAAACCTGAACTGTTTGGATTGGGTTAGATTTAACCATAGATTGGTTTGGATTGGGTTTGAACTTTTCTAACCCGAACTATTTGGCTTGGGTTGCGAGTTTACCTTAAACTCGACCCAACCCAACCCATAAACACCCCTAATAGCAGGAGCCTCACGAAAGAGGCAAAACAGGCAAGATGGACATCGAGAACCTCAAAATCAGAATCAGCCTCAAAATCAAAATAGGCCGCAGAACTAGTAGGCGTGGACTGATCGTGTTAGGGACAAGTAGAGGGAGCAGGCAAAGAAGCAAGTGTTGAATTTTTTTATGCCACTAGAGGGGACATATCGCCAAGAGCTATCCTAATAGAGCTCCAGCTCCTTCTTAGCAAGAGCAAGTGTGTGGACAAGATGGTCGTCCATAACAGAGACAACAACAATAGCCCCAACTTCAGCACAATCAGGGGCAAAACCAAAATTAGGGCCAAAGAATGAACCAAGCTCGACTCTATGCTATTGATGCCCAAGCTGATTATGCATCGGCAATAGAAGGTACTTTCCTTTTGTTTAATGTTTCTGTGAAAGTCTTGTTTGACTCTGGTGCTACCCGATCTTTCATTTCTGAATGTTTGGTAGATATATTACAATTGATGACAAATTCATTGCATGTGACACTACATGTAGCCACACCCATAGGAGACACATTGAACTCAATAAGATATTGTAAATGTGACCTTAGATTTGGAGAAAAGCTAATTTTGGCTAATCTATGTGTATTTTCTTTTCATGGGTATGACGTCGTATTGGGTATGGATTGGCTAACCTTATATCATGCTAAGATAGATTGTTAGAAGCGGAGGGTGACTATGACGTTACCTTCTGGAGACATGCTTAGAATAAATGGGGATATGCAAAGATTGGCAAGGAGTCTTATGGAAGCCATGCCGCATTATTTAAAACAAAAGAAGACTTCGAACAGTTATTAGAAGAGGATGCTAAAAAATCTAGAGAAATATAAGAGATATCTGTAGTACAGGAATATACAGATGTATTCCCAGATGACCTACCTGGACTACCACCACGCAGACAGGTAGAGTTCAAGATTGAGCTACATCCTAGCACTAATCCCGTAGCTATTCTGCCTTATATAATGGCACCAGTGGAACTAATTGAGTTGAAGACATAACTAGATGAGCTCTGTGATAAGTGATTTATCAAACCTAGTGTGTCACCATGGGGAGCTCCAATTCTATTTGTAAAGAAAAAGGATGGATCTACAGAGACTTTATGTTGACTACTGGAAGTTAAACTAAGTAACAATAAAGAACAAGTATCTGTTGTCTCAAATAGATGACCTATTTGATCAGTTGAGGGGAACAACTCATTTCTTCAAGGTTGATCCAAGGTCTGGATATCATCTATTGAGGACCTAGGAGTCTAATATACACAAGACAACCTTCAAAACTTGATATGGGCATTCTGAGTTCACAGTGATGTTGTTTGGTTTGACCAATGCACCAAGTGTATTTATGGATTTGATGAATAGAGTCTTCAGACAGTATTTGGATCAATTTGTTCTTGTATTTGTTGTGACATTCTGATATACTCTAGATCAAAGGCAGAGCATGAGGAACATCTGAGGATTGTCTTAGAGATGCTGAGAAGAATTGAACTTTATGCTAAGTTTAGCAAGTGTGACTTTTGGATGAAGAAGGTTAAGTTCCTTGGTAATGTCATCTCAACTGAAGGAATATCCATAGACCTAAAGAAAGTAGAAGCAGTATCCAACTAGAGGTAGCTAAGACTGTGATAGAAATCAAAAGCTTATTAGGTTTTGCCAGAGATTGTCGTAGGTTTATCGAAGACTTCTCGAAGTTAGCTGGACCAATGACCAAGTTAACCACAAAGGGAGATAAATTTGTTTGGGTTAATAAGTGCAAACAATCATTCCAAGAATTGAAGAAGAGGTTAATTTCAACACCTATCTTAGTCACACTTACTCACAATGTGAAGTATGTTTTATAGACTGATGCTTCACAAAATGCGTTGGGAGTTGTATTAATGCAAGATGGGAAGGTAATAGCTTACGCTTCACGTCAGTTGAAGATCCATGAACAGAATTACCCCACACATGATCTAGAGTTAACAACAATTGTTTTTGTATTGAAGATCTAGAGACATTGTCTCTATGAGGAGAGTTTCAATTTATTCTCGAATCATAAAAGCCTGAAGTATATTTATACCCAGAAGGCATTGAAACTTTGACAGTGGAGGTGGATAGAATTCCTGAAAGATTATGACTTTCAGTTGCATTATCATCAAGGGAAGGCTAACGTGGTGGTCGATATACTTAGCAAAAAATTTAGTAAGAAGGATGAAGAAAAAGATCAAATGTATTAGTTGATCAGTGATTATAACTTGGGTATAACTTCAGACAGAGACCAAGTTTATCTATGTGCGATGACTTGCAACCCAGATCTCTTACATCAAATAAGAGATGAGCAAAAAGGGGCTAAATGGATTAATGATCTAATTGAGGGTGTCAAGCTAGGGAAGCACATAGACATCAAAATTGATGCATATGGTATTCTCAGACTTGGGGATAGAGTTTGTGTTCGTGAGTGTAGGCAGAGGAAAAAGAACCATCTTGGATGAGGCTCATTAGACCAAGTACACTATGCATCCCGGAGGAGATAAAATGTAACAAAATCTCATGAAAATGTATTGGTGGAGAGGCATGAAGAGGGACATTGTTGAGTATGTTTCTAAGTATTTAGCATGTTAGTAGGTGAAAGCAGAACATAAAAGACCCTCGGGGATGTTGCAACCACTTCCAATCCCTGAGTGGAAGTGGGACATTATTGTAATGGACTTCGTCAATGGCTTACCTAGGAATCAGAAGGGAGAAGACACCATATGGGAAATTGAAAGTCGTTTGACAAAGGTAGCTCACTTCCTACCGATGCGATCTACATATTCAGTTGGAAAGCTTGGAGAGCTTTATGTTAAGGAGATAGTAAGGCTACACGATGTACCTAAGGCCATTGTGTTGGATAGAGATTCCAGATTTACATCTCAATTCTGACAGAGCCTACAAAAGGAATTACGCAGTAGACTCACCATGAATACTATGTTCCATCCTCAGATAGATGGACAATTTGAGAGGGTGATAGCGATACTAGAAGATATGTTGAGAGCATGTGTTCTTGACTTCAAGGGCAATTGAAGTAAGTCTTTACACTTGGTAGAGTTCGCCTATAATAACAGTTATTAGGCGAGCATGCAAATGGCTCCATATGAAGTGATATATCGTCGACCCTATAAATCACCATCATGCTGGGCAGATTTTGAGGATCAGATATTCACCGGGCCAAAGATGGTAGAAGGGATGAACTCATAGGTGAAAGAAATTAAAAAAGACTGACTACAGCTCAGAGTAGGCAGAAAAGCTATTCAGACAAAAAAAGAAAACTTCTAGAATTCTAACCAGGTAACAGAGTTTTCTTGAGGATCGACCTCAAAAAGGGATCAAGTGTTTTGGGGTCAAATGGAAGCTCTCATCTAGGTTCATCAGTCCATTCGAGATACTTAGACCGGTTGGTGAATGTGACTATGAAATGGAATTACCTAATAGAATGTCCTTGATCCATAACATATTCTATGTATCAATGCTGTGAAAAGATGGACCAGACCCCTTTCACATCATACATTGGAGGAAATTAATGTTAGGGATGATGCGACTTATGAGGAATCAACAATCCGGATATTGAATCATAAGGTGTAGAGTCTCAAGACCAAGGATATTCCTTTGGTTTAGGTACTATGGAGCCAATATGATCTGGAAGAGGCGACTTGGGAGTTAGAAAGCTAGATGCGGATAAAATACCTAGATCTTTTCACTAGAAACATCTTATATAACAACATCATATAGGTAACTCACTTTTTTAAATTTTGAGGACGAAATTCTTTTAAAGGGGATAGGTTATAATACCCCAAAAGTCCATAAGACCACTATGTCACTAGTGAATAGTTAAAATAAATAAATAAGAAAATTATAAGAATACTAAAAAAAATCATATAGAATAAGTTCAAACAAACATAGAATGAATATAAAAATGATATAAATTTAGAAAGTAGGAGAAATGGCATGGAGAAGACGCAAAAATGATAACTTCAATGGGGACCCTGGTAATGAAAGTGATTATCGTAGTAATGCTAGACAAACTCAAATAAATGAGAAAATGGCATCGTTATGGTTACCGGAGTCACTTACTATAATAATGTGTGATTACCGGTGTAAATGCATCTTGTTTCTGCGGTAATGCTATACAAAATTAAAAATTGATGCGTTTTGGTTACTGTAGTAGGCTACCGCAGCAATGCACCGAAAAACCCTAATTTGGATGTATTTAATCACGTGATTACCTCGATAATTGGAGTTATTACCGTGGTCATATGTAAAAATTATAAATATGTGTCATTTGCGCGCATAAACCCTAATTCTCATGCCACATAAACCTTTGTAACTACCATAGATTGAGCTTTCTTCTTCTCAAAGGCGTTCTAAAATATTCATAATCTATTCAAACCCTTTTCTACAGGTTTTTCAAGCTTATATCCATGAAGAATAACATAATTAAGAGTGTATCTGAGTTGAGACAAGATTCGGAATAGCTCATGCAAAGGTAAATTACAAAACTCAAGCTTGAATCATGATTTTTTTTTATCACAGTTGGACATTTTATTAAGTTATGTTCATTGCTTGTGAAGCGCAAATTGTTGAGAGTGTTTGGAGCCTTGTTTTGGCAAGAAACCACGAACGGGATAGTGCATGCACAAGCGTTGCATTTTCTAGAAATCTTGTAGTTACCGTGATAACACACAAAGATCACGAACTCCTCAGGTTACCATAGTAACTGACCAGAAAACGTGTCAAAAAACTAGTATGTGCACAGGTTACCGCAGTAACCAACCGTGGTAACATGCATCATCAATTCTGTCAACTTCAATAATGTTTCACATTATTATGATAATGCATCCCGAACCTTGTTTTTCAAGTTTCATGCACAGTTCCGAGTGACTATAGTGATACCCTTCTCTACCGTGGTACACAGAAGAAGAACATGATGTTGTACACTAGATATTACATATATGCACACCAATTACTACCTAGACTAGTTGAACATTGAAGTATGGTTAAAGGGTACTGAATTATGATATCAACCCATTTTGAGGATTCGAATTATTGGAATGAGGATTAGAATAAGCGGAACATAGTAACAGGTGGAAGTGATTACCTTGCTCTCCAGTATTATTTGAATTTTAATATTAAACATGTGGTGTGTTTATATTTCTTGAATGCCTAGAAGCATGCTAGGACATTTTTATATGATTTGTGAATGACATTAATGCACGAACGCTAGCATAACATGAGTTATATGTCCATGTTCGGTGTTACAAGCTTTATTTCATGAGATGATTGTCACTTTATCTATGTTACTATGAGATAATCAACATTATTACATAATTGTACAATGATGTACTATAGATGATGAAATGATAACTATGTTTGTGGTGAAATGTTTGTTGATATACAAGCAAAGATAAATTAAGAATTCGGTCACGTACGGTCACAATGGTCTATAGGGCATCTCTGTGGGTGTTCTCGCGATAAGGAATGATGGGTTTGTCTCTAGTTCCAGATGATAGAACTATGGGTATGACCCTAGTTCTTTGGTGATGGAGTGATGGGTGTGCCCCTATCACATTAGAATCTGGCATATAGTGAATTTTTCTCGTCTTCTTCGACATGATGATGAGAGAACACTAGGGTTAGAGGTCTAATTAATGACTGTTGATAACTAAATGTTTGAAATGCCTAATGAATGATAAGTGTTTGCATATTAGGTGTTTGATTTAAATAATGCTATTAATGTATTGTGTATGATCCACTAGGCTCTTGAGCTCACCCCACGTTTTCCTTTCAGGAGATCACTGAAGAAGTTCCTTCGGTGAGTGCTGATTTGAGGACATAGACAACCATAGATCTTATGGTTGAGATTATTCTTTCATATTTAATTATGTACTAAGATTAGATCGAGCATATAACCCATTAGATGATTTTATTTGTTGAACCTTTTTATTTTGGGTTAATGTAAGGCCACTTGAGCCATGTTTTGGATAATTATCTGGAATTTTTACGTTGACCTTCAATATGCTTGGATATTTCAAATTGTTAATTCATTTATTAGATTTATTGTTTTCTATTTTATGGGATCTACTCTTAGCATGTCTAAGAGATTGATGAATTATTTATATGAGATCTGGTATGTCCAGGAGATATTTAATGAGAATTGAATGTGAGAAAAGTAATGTCTCAATTCTCGATGGATGATATATGTGCATCCATTTAATAGCGCATCTCTCCATGCATGATAGACATGACAGAAATGAAGGACTGAGAACTAGTGTGTTATACTAAATAGATTGACTTAGATATTTATGCTACTGTTATATTTATATGACTATACATAACCTACTTCTTATTGTTAATTTTTGTTGTATTTTTATGTTTTAGTTATTTCCACATCTCTTATTATTACTTTGATATTATTCTATATAGTGTGTGAATGAGGCTTAACTGTGTTCTAGCAAGCTCAGCTTGCGAGTGGGTTTGTTAAGGTACTGTGCTGGTCAATTCGCCCTTCATTGGAAGGGGTCATTATAGTCTTGTTATTAGAGTCGAGGTTTTCAATTAAGAAATAACAATTGTTGTTAACCTAGGGAGTCTCAAAGTAACGCGAAAGTTAGGAAAAACCTAGGAATGACTTAGAGTAGCATAACAGAAGTATGGACAAAAAACTTTCTAACTTTTGAATGAAAATAAGAGGAACTAACCGAGAGTGGCCATATCATGAGAGGATTGGGACTATCATTGGGAGTTAGTGAGTTTTTAAGACTTAAAGAATTTCAAACTTTTGGATAGACTATCAATAATGCGTAGTTATTTCTTATTATAAGAACCTAAAGTTATGGTTTACTTAATCCTTGAAATGAAAAATGCTTAACGGTTTATGCAGGTCACAGTGCCTCCTCGACATAGGAGGCCATGTAGGGCTCCAGAGCCAGTACCACCACCACCACCTCCAATTCAACTCGAGCAGGATCGCATACAGAGGCCTGAAGCTATGATTAGGGTTTCTACTGAGGCTACTCAAGCCCAGATAGTCATACTAAGAGAAACTTGATATGATTTAAGCTGAGAGAAAGAGGGCTAAGCCAGTACCATCTCTTACGTCAGTTATACTCGAGATCATAATAGATTAGGCGGTTGTAGTCCGTGTAGCAGTAACCCTACTAAGATAGAGAGATGAGGTTGTTCATGATCGCCTCTTGAACAAGTTCTTGGACTTGAGACCGAAGGTGTTTCATGGGGACAAGGTTTGGATGTAGCTAAGAATTGGCTTCTCAATGTTAACAAAAATACAGAGACATTGAGCTCATTTGAGGAAAACTAGGTTCTCTTTGCCACCCATATGCTAGAGGATGAGACTGCCATTTGGTGGAAGGGCATTCAGACCATTGAGGGGCACGTTAATTCATGGGCCTATTTTCAAGAGTTGTTCTTGAATGTTTATGTCCCTAAGACAATTAGGGAGAGTAAGAAAGTGGAGTTTTTGACCTTGCGATAGGGGGACATGTCAGTGAGGGAGTAAACCCACATATTTTTTTCGATTGGAGGCCTATGCACCCAAGTTAGTGGGCAACTTATAATATCCTACATCAGTTCGACTCCAAGGGGATTCTTGGGCTAAATGTGCATTCGAGAGTGTCTCATTGTGCCAAACGTTTTTGGGAGACTCAGGTTTGAGTCTTACCAAGAACAAAACCTTACAACCAGTCAATGGTGGCTAAGGTGGGGACAATATCGATATGTAGTGGGCCCAGGTTGTTACAAATGGTATCAGGACCTCTATTTGTATTAGATGTGAATCTTGAGAATGAGATTGCTCCCAAGGGGGGTGGATTGTAATATCCCACATCGGTTTGACTTAAGGGGAATTCCTGGGCTAAATGTGCATTCGAGTTATCTCATTGTGCCCAGCGCTTTTGGGAGACTCAGGTTTGAGTCTTGCCAAGAACAAAACCCTACACCTAGCAAGTGGTGGCTAAGGTGGGGACAATATCGTTACGTAATGGACCTAGGTTGTTACACAACCCGAGGGAGAGAGCAGAATTCTTCTGTTGAGGGTTGAGGGCCAACATCAGGCAAGCGACGTCGACGCCTAATGAGGTTACCTTTGAGGCCATACAGAGGTAGGCGCTACAATTTGAGACAGATGATAGAGATGAATGTTCGATGGTCTAGATAGTATAAGGGGCTACCTTGCAAATGTAGCCATAGTTTCAGCTACCATCACAAACTCAGGGAAGTTATCATGGCGGATCCCGAGCAGGTAGATACCAAAGGAAGATGAAGTATTCGGGGGGGGGGGCAATTTAGAGTAGAGCAGAGTTAGTTCACTACTGCAGTCATAATCATCGCCACCCCAATGTAGACTTATAAACCAGTAGGACAACCACCGACATAGTATGGGGGTCGAGGTGGAGGTTGAGGCAGAGGTAGAAATTCAAGGCACAGAAGCCAGAGCCAAGGATAGACCTATCAGGCTGAGTTAAGACGTCCGATTACATGTTTCCAGTGTGGTCATCCTGGTCACAAATGTTATGACCACCCTATGCTTGTCCCAGCTTCCAATGTAGCCACCATCATCACTTGAGGGAGAGCACAGGTAGTTCTTCACACACACACACACACATATATATATATGATTACCTAATGTATAAGATTACATCAAATAACCTTACGTACATACATATATAACTCTATTAATTTTCTCAAATTGCATGAATGCAAATTTAATCTATCAATTGATCTCTAAAAATCTTAATTTTGGTGTGATTGAGTCCAAAATTTTATTTTTGACATTTTTGTACCCTCAATTAAAATTTCATTATCAATACATATATCTCCTATGTGTCAACTTTTAATTACCATATAAATTCTTAGGGTCTATATGGGTACAAATAAGTTATATGTCTGTGTTTATATCAGCGAATATAACACAGACATATAACTTATTTGTACCCATATAAACCCTAAGAATTTATATGGTAATTAAAAGTTGACACACAGGGGATATATGTATTGATAATGAAATTTTAATTGAGGGTACAAGAATGTCAAAAATGAAATTTCAGACTCAATTACACCAAAATTAAGATTTTCGGAGATCAATTGATAGATTAAATTTGTATTTATTCAATTTGAGGAAATTAATAGAGTTATATATGTATGTACGTAAGGTTATTTGATGTAATGTCATACATTAGGTAATGAGATATAGCAAAATGGCATATATATATATATATATATGTATGTATGTATGTATGTATGTATGTATGTATGTATAATGTTGTATAACATTATGAAATACTTCACTTGAAAAAAAAATGCATAACATAGGGAATGATGAGTTTTTTCCTATTTAATGTACTGTACACTAAAATTTTGAAGAGGTTGGTTATTGTATACCAAAAGTGAGATACGTTTCAATGGTATAAGCTTTTGGTATTTGAATGATATTGGGGAATGCGAATGATGACCGGTTGAACGTCAGTGATCGAATTAATCTATGAGTAGTGGTTTTTAGCTTATCATTTAAAACTTGTTAGGGAATGTACAATCTTTAGAAAGGAAATGGATTTTTAATGGGAAATGTGCACCAAATCTCAAGGTCTAAGGTACAAGTTAGGGTAGTGGATGTGTTAGAGGCATTGAGGATCTAAAGCCACTGTACTCGAGGAACGTGATGTGTCAATCTTTCAATTGCCCTAGTTACTAAGGATTTGAAGCCACCATATATGTGCTATGTGCTATACTGGTCCTTAGGATAGTGTATGAAAATACACCTAACTATCTGGCAGCCCGCCCGAGTAGATGTCTTATTACTTTGAAGGCTAGGGAGAGCCTCTGCACATGTTTTCATCATTAAAACTATTTTCAAAATAACAGGTGCACGATTGCATTATAGATTGAAAATTCATTAACTATTGCATTTACTTGCATAATATTATTATTCATTCATACGTAACATTATTTTATGAAATTCCTACTTTAAGTTATAGAATAGATTACATTACTCATTGAGCCGCTGTGGAAAAATTGGGTTCACCTCTCTAATACTTCAGGTCCTTCTGCCGTAGATAATGGCAAGAAGGTGATCATTGCGTAGTGTTGCATATCTTTAATTTTGGTAGGTTTACTTACGTCATTCATTGTTTGAGAGCTAGAATGATATATAAGGGTGAAGAAAGTACTTTAAGTAGCTTGACTTAGATATTTTTACTACTACTGCATTTAAATGATTGTAGTACATAACCTACTTTTGCTTCTAGTTAATTTCTGCTACATTTCTTTGTTTTAGTGACTTTCGTATCTCTTACGATTACTCTAATAGTATTGTATATGGTGTGTAAAGGAGGCTTAACAGTATTTTGGCAAGCTTGGCTTGCAAATAAATTTTCATGACACTACATCGATTGGTTCACCCTTTACCTCAAGGAAGGGGTTCTGACAAAATCAAATGGTAATTCCATGGGAATGAGGAACAAACTTGGGAGCATGAGAACATGATGCGGGCACTACTTGAGATGAGTTCCCTTTCTTTTTAATTTTAAGGACAATGTTTTTTTTTTTAGATGAGGAAATTACAGCAACCCATAATTTGTATTATACATGAACATAATGTATGTGTTTATAAACATATAATAGACATATATACGTGCACATGATCGTTCATAATGTCACGAATTATAAAGAAATTTGGAAAAAATTTGCAATAATAAATAAGAACAATAAAGACATTTCTATATATATTATATGGAAATTAATTTTAGTAGATGGGTGATTATGTAGCATATGATTTAGATGAGAGTATTGGATATAATATAAAATTATGTATCATGATGTAGAGGACATTGGTGTTGGGAAATGGCTTCTCCGGTGCCCAACAAAAATCAAAGGTTAGTCAAGCACAAAAAAAGAAAAATAAAAAAATAAACGTTAAGGAGAGTAGGTGGCGGAAAAAAAAAAAAAAAAAAAAAAAAAAATATATATATATT